>JAGVSP010001761.1:0-53641 GCA_022494985.1 Micrasema minimum
CACGAGGGAAAAGGGTTTTTTTGTTTTTTTTCCCCAAGGGCAAAAATTTAAAGGGAAACCCAAATCAAAAAAAAAAAAAAAAATTAATTTGGAAAAAAAATTTTTTTTCAAAAAGTTTTGTTTTATCAAATTGAAATTAAAGAAAAAAATTTAAAAATTCTTTTCATAAAAATTTTCATCTTTTTTTTATTTTTCCGGGGAAAAAATTTTCCCCCAAAATTTACCCAAAAAAAATTTTTTTTTTTTAAAAAATTTCCTTTCTTTTGTTCATTTTTAAATTTTTAAAAAAAAAAAAATTTTTAATTAAAAAAATTTTTAAAAATCTAAAAAAAAATTGTAAAAATTTTACTTTTTTACCCCCTTTTTTTCCATTTTTTAATTTAACTCCAGGGGTTTTTTAAAAAGGTTTTACCCCCCAAATTTTTAGGTCCTTCTACAAAATCCTTAATTTTTTTAATTGTCCTTTTTTAAAAATTAAAAATTTTTTAAAAAAATAAAAATTTTTAACTGGGTACAAAAAACTTTAAAAAAAAAAATTTTTTGTAAATAGCCAAAGTAATTTAAAAAAAAATATTTTTTTTTAAAAAAAAAAAAAAAATTTTTTTTTCCAAAAATTATTTTTTTTCCCCCTTTTCCCTATTTTAATTAAATTTTAGGGGGGGAAATTTTTTTTTTTTTAATAGTTTTTTTAAAAATTTATTTTTGAAAAAAAAATTTAAAAAACAAATTTATCCAAAAACAGGGGGGAAAATTTTTTTTAAAATTTACCCGTAAAAATTAAACTTTTACCAAAAAATTTTTTAAATGGTAGAAAAGCAAAAAATAAAAAAATTTTTTAAAAGCAAAAAAATTTTTTTTAATTTTCCCCCCCCCCCCCCCCCCCCCCCCCCCCCCCCCCCCCCCCCCCCCCCCCCCCCCCCTTTTTAAATTTTAAAAAAATCCATACGGAAAATTTTCCTAAATGCACCCCTTTTTTAAATTTTTTCCCGGGCGTTTAAAACCCCTTGACAAACGTTGGTTACAACGATTAGTCCGCAAATTACTCTTACTGTGTCTTAGTGTATAGTGAAAATATTATACAATACTGGGACTATGTTCTAACAACTCTATAAAAAATTTTCTACAAAACTTTCCATTGTCTGGGGGCCGCCGGAAAAAAAGGGGCTTTCTTTTACATGTAGCGAGATTACATTTATGCTTCGCATATCATTTTATTAACTCACCGGAACCCAACCTCACCTTACGTGGTGCCGGCGTGCTAACCACTTAAAAGACACTACAGCGAAAAAAAAAATCCGAAAATGTACGAGAGTCGACGCCTTTTTTGTGCTGTCCTATGGGTTGACCAAAAAAGTCACTGAAAAATTTTGTTAAGGCAACTCCACCAGACTCGCGGCCGCTTCCCCAAAAAACGTATTTCCCATTTTCTCCCCGGAAATTAAAGAGCAATTTTTTTTTATCATTTAAAATAGTATCGACCCAAAGCTTTTTGTTTTTTTTTTTGTTTTTTTTTATAAATTAAGTATAGGTATCGACCGAGTGCGTGTTTGCATCGTATTTTTTTGTTGTTGATATTTTTATGTTAAAGGAGATAATAATATGGCTAAAAAAATAAGACGATGCAAACACGCATCTGGTCGATGTCTGACTGCGGCCGCTTCCCATTACAAGTAGCTCGATTTTCTCCTGGAATTTAAAACATCCTAGAGCAATTTTTTTTTTTATGCATTTAAGATAGGTATCGACCAGATGCGTGTTTGCATCGTATTATTTGTTGTATTTTTTATTTGTTAAAGGAGATATAAAAATGGCTAAAAAAATAAGACGATGCAAACACGCATCTGGTCGATGTCTAAAATGTGTGAAAAAATCATTGCTCTAACTAACTAACTAACCATCCACGCGCATTTTTCCCGTAAGGGTAGGCAGAGAGAGATAGAACGCATACCACTCTGTCCTGACAGACTTCCTTTGCTTCCTCTACATTCGTACATCTTCTCATGCACATACGCCGATTATTCCGACTTTTCACACGACCACTTTCAAGTACTTCCAAGGTCTGTCATGCCATGTCTTTCTCGGCCTTCCGCGGCTTCTACATCCAGGGCACACATGCATTTTAAACTTCTTTTAGCCGTTCTTTCATCACTCATTCGCTCCACATGAGCAAACCGTCGTAAAAGCCCTTTCTCAATTTTGTCGATGATGCTTATCTCAGCCTTGCACTCTGCTCTAATTTCGAAATTTGTACACCTATCATACATGGTCTTACCACACATTCGCCTGAGAGATCGCATTTCAACAGCATTCAGTCTACTTTGGAAAAAAAAGGATGAAAGTAGACTGAATAGTAGTATGAATCATTGCTCTAATGGTCTAATATTAAATTCCAGGAAGAAAATCCTGGAATACGTTTGTACGAGAAAGCGGCCGCGAGTCACGTGGTGGAGTGTGCTCTTAAGGAATCTCATTATAATTAAATTTGGGGGTAAATTGATATTTTGGGTCCAAAAATATTGAAAACTCACATTAAGCCAACGTTTCGCCGAGTGGCAGTTCTCAGAACCACATATCGGCCGAGTCATCTCGTACTTACCAATCTTCACAACTCTTGCTCAACCACTCAATTACATTCTGCTATGCATTATCATTTAGATTTTCCGATGAGTGTCGCTGGCTTGGACAAATAGTAATAGCGTCGGAACTTTTCCTTTGACAAAAACCAAGGAACAGAGTGACAATACACCCGAAACTGTTTTGCGCCTAAAAACTACGAGCGCAACGAAAATCCGAGGCGCTATCTATGCTGGAAGAAAGAGACATTTTATCACCGATAAAATTTTCGACCATCAAGTGGATTACTTTAAAAATGATCAATTATTATACCCTTCCTTCCGGTCATTCCACTTTCCGGACCTTATTTTTATTTATTTTTTTTAAATTTATTTTCATAAGAAATTTTTTTGTTTACATAGATTATACATTAAAAACACACATATGTACAGTAAAAAAAAAAATTATATATGAACAAAAAATCCCACCAAGGCATAGCCTGTTTGTGGGTATACTGTGAGCACGTGGCAAAAGAGAAAGATAAAGTCATAATAAAAAATAACAGATAATGTAAACAAGATAGTTAAAAAAGAATGAATACAAGATATTGGTATCTTTATACCGGAAGAAGAAGAGGGGAAATGATTATAATATATAAAATAAAAAATGACGTAGATTATGTTATGATGCAATGGTCACTGAATTGTGACAGTGAACAGCATATTTAGGCCATTTTTTTAATAGTATTATCTGTATTCCGAGGGCCGTGAAAATCTACAAACATTAATTCTTGGGTGTTTGAGATGGGTATCAAGATGCCCAGATCCCCCTGGCTTTGTCGGGACGAGTCGTCGGAAGGGTCGAGAGCTTCAAATACCTGGGAGCGTACATGACAGAAAACGGCAAAGTTCAGAAATAACTGGGAGTGCGGCTTGGAGTAGCGGGCGCCGCATTCAACAGTATGAAAGCTGTCTGGAGATCGGTCGATGTTTACTCGCTCGGTTAACAAAATGCCGCCTTTATAATTCCTGCATCACACCTGTTCTCCTCTATGGCTGCGAATCGTGGCACCTAACCAGGGCCAAAGATAGCAGACTTCTGAGTTTTGAGAATAGGTGTCTTAGGTGTGCGGTGGTTTGACTTTGTAAGGAACACAGGTGTGAGGCAACGGACACAGCAACCCTTGGTATCTACTGTCATCCGGCGACGGCGTTCCGGCTGGCTAGGCCATATACTACGAATGCCTCCCGAGAGCCTCAACCATGCTTGCCAATTTTACAAGGCTCGTCTCGTTCTCGGCGTCCTGGTCGCCCACTGTTGACAATTCGTTGGCAGTTTGCGTCAGAGCTGCGGGACGTGGACTTGACTTGGGAGGATGCACGGGAACTGGCAGCCGATCGCTTGGCCTGGAGGCAGTTTGTGGATTCCATATGCTCCACATAGGGAGCGGATATGGTATGATGATAATTTGAGATGAATAATTTTCTATGAAAATGAAATGTCACGTACCTACCTATCTTATTACATATACGAATACCGTTCAAGTTTAAGCCCCTGAAAGGTTTTCAAATAACCAATCAACGCCTTTTTTTCATGTTCCGGTAAAAAAAACGCCGTAAATGTCTCCTCAATACGATTGAAATTCTATATTTGAATTTAGTTTCCCGCTCCATTTAAAAGAGGTTAATTCTTATAAAAACGGGTGCGTCTAAACTAGTACTGGAGACCGAATTAAATTTCATCATGCCTCTTTTTACGTAATGTCTTAATTCGAATATTTCTAGGAATTCTATTGATAATTATATCACTGAATGTTTTTCTGATTGAAGCAGCATTTTATTTATTTTCCTAGAAGTCATAGGTAGCTACTTAATAATTTTATCAGCCAAAGTCGTGACACTAGAAGATCTGAAAAAAAAGCTTTTTTTATAATAACACATTTGACTTCTTTAGATTTTCTTAATCTAGTTTTATTAAGGAGAATAAATAAATCTGTTGTTCTTAAACTGTGTTTACCCTATTTAATTTACTAAAGACTTTTTAGCAGTCTATAATAATATTATCAGGACAAATTTAGTAAAGTAATTAAACTCTTTCGGCAACTCGTTGAACATCTTTTATGTTAGGTACCTACATAATATTGATAATTACATAGTTGTAAGTAGGTACTTAATTATTGTAAACATGACATAATAAGTCTCCTATGAAGACTCAGTTGGGCGTATTTTGAAACTTGAGGTGTTCTCATGGTGTGTTGTTTATCTGATTGAGTAAATTCATGGCCAATCACGACTGTTGACTCCCATTGACCGTACCATGCGTATCTGATAACAATCCCCATAGAGTATTTCGTCATTTCTGCATTCCTAGAACCCTCGGATCGTGATGAAGTTCCTCAGTTTCTGTACTTGTTCTTAGAAATTTCATTGATTGGAAGCAGAATTTATATTTTTGTGCGATTTTATCGAAGGGGATATGGTGGTTTTATTAGAAGCAAAATAGCTCATTTATTGTAGATGCTCTAATGTCGTGTCCAGATTTTCGTTTTCTAAAGATTTGTTCCAATTTTATTGGGATGGTTTTTTAAAATTTCCCTTTATTCAGTTAAAAAGAAAATAAAGCTGATGCTCAACCAAAACTGAACGCACGCTTTTGTTTAATGTATTTATTATTGTTGTTGTGCAGGAGAAAATAATGTATGTAATTGCCATATCCAGACATCCACACACACCCTCACTCGCCCATTCACCCTGACACACACACACACACACACCCTCGCTCAAACATCCCTACACCTACAAGACACTTAATTGGTTTATTTTTTACTATTGTTATTTCTGTTTTATTTTATATTGTAACTGTATGTGTCCAAAACCAAAATAAATAAATAAAATAAATAAATAATAAATATAAAAAATATCATTCAAAAAAACTAACGTACCTACTAACGAAATTGGCTTATTAAACCAAATTTTCTTTAAACGCAAAAAAAGGATATACCTATGTGCATTTAAATTATCGTCTCTCGCTTATTAATTGCTTGACATACAAACGGATTGCACCGATACATTTGTTTTATTCTTCAACATTCACAGAAAACTTGATTAAAGCTCATTAATGTTCTTTCTCTGTAACTCAACATAGACAAGTTTTAGAAGCATCGAATTTATGTCGTGTCGGCGAGCGACAAAAGATTCGACACCGCTCGAACAGGCAGCCAAGTTGGATCTTCCACAAAGGCGTTTGTCAATACCTTTATGTCAAAAAAATCATAATAGCTGTTTAATCAGCGCTCCCGTCTGCCCCCGAATGACTAAACGCTGCAACCATGGTCACAGCGCTTTGTCGCAACATGGCTTAATCAATTCTACTCATCCAGATATGTCGCATGTTTTTTTTTATTAGACTTTTTGTCTTTACGTTTAAAATTTAAATAATACTTTAAACACGATAATCAAGCGAATTCCGGACGGAAAGTACTTTCAATGTGAGATACTCAAAATGATTTTTTTTTGGGTTACAGCGTTTAGTCATTTGAGGGCAGCCGTGCGCCACGGTGAAAAGCGAAAAATCAACACAGATACGTCACGCTCTATTGGACATGTTAAACGGAATTACGCGAAAAAACGCAAGGCATTTCGTTTCAAATATCATGAAATAAATTAAATACATGTTAGATATTAGAATTCCCAAAATCTCGATGAATAATTTTTACATAAATAATGCCCTATCATTATCATCAAAATGGTGGTCAAATCTTCACTTTAAAAGTGTTTTCATTTCATCTATATATTTACATTACTTAGGCCCGGTTGCACAAAAAAACTTAAAGTTAAAGTCAGGGCTAAATTCAAATAATAGTTCCCTTTGCAACCAATTTTGACGTACAGGTATAACGACGTACAGGTATATGACGTACAGGCCTGTTATTTGAATTTAGCCCTGACTTCAATTTTAACTTTTGTTGAAACCATCAAAAGTTAAAGTCATGGCTAAATTCCAATAATAGTTCCTTTCGTGTCGAAATTGGTTACGACTATTATTTGAATTTAGCCTTGACTTTAACTTTAACTTTTCTTGGTGCAACCGGCCTCGGCCCTAAACAAGTAAAGAAAGAGACGTTGGCATGAGTTATGATACAAATAAAAATGGTCTCAGACCAGAGTTGGTGATTTTGGCTGAACAGCGACGAAATAAAGTCTGATTAAATATCTATAAATTTGATTGGTGGCATTGACTCTGATCATGACTTTGAATTTGTCGTTGTCTGAACCAGTTTGGTGTGATAACTATGGCAAATTGCTTTATTGTGCTCTTATTATTAGTGCTACAACTTGATATAATATAATATAATTAACTCAATGTTTATTTATGTACATAATTAAAGTTGATTTGACTCTAGGGCATTTGATTACAACAAGTATTGACTTACAATACCCGCTACGCAAGCAATTAAATATACATAGATATACCTATATCTTTTTAGAAATAACTAGTCGGAGAAATGAAATGTATGAATTGCCGTAGATATTAGAAATAGTCTTAATTTGTCCTCGAGAAGAAGAGGTTAAATAATCAAATAAGCTTTGTTAGTCATTTATACATAATAAATAATACATAAAAAATGACCAAAGGCGGACTTATGACCTTTGGACCATTTCTTCCAGCTTCCAGCCAACCTTACTAAAAATAAATAATAAATAAGAGGTAATTATCAGTATCCATTATCCAACTCCCATAAAAATATGAAATCACAAAAAATGCTTAGTAAAATAGCAACACTATTATGTAAAAACCAATTTAATGAAGTATCTTCGATGCAATTTTAGACCTTATAATCACTCGACTACGCATGGGTAGGTAATTGATTTATAAAAAATATTTTTAGCAGTAATTTGTGATTTGATAGTAATTAATAACGTTGTATAATAATCTTTTTAGACTGAATCAGTAATTTCCTATATTTTACCTAAAATCGGCTTACGAGGAAATTACAAATAAGCGCATATTTTTAAGGGTAGGTAGTAGGTACCTATACGTTAAGAAATAATACAAAGTTTGGTCAGGGGTCGATGTTAATGAAAAGGGGTGGACAACCAACTGAAAGGGAAATCGCCATTACTACCCCTTCCCTTTCCACCACCCACCACCCATCTCTTGGTCCGATTACCAAAATGAGTAAGGATGGAAATATTTAAAAAGTTTAGCCATACAAATGTAAATGGTTCTTTAACATGGTTCAATGGTGTTTTAAGTTGAAATTTTTTGGGATTATTTTGTAGAATAAATCGTAGGTAGAATACCGCCTCGTGGTGTAGCGGTAGCGCGTTGGGCTTCCACACATGAGGCGGCGGGTTCGATTCTCGATGAGGGTTAAAATAAAACATTTAATTAAATATGTTTTTCACATATTTTTTTTTATATGTAATATCTTGAACTGGCTCCAAAGCATAGGACAAATCATTTTCCTTCACGTTAAAATTTTGTCAGTATTCATTGCACTTGGTGTAGTACCAATGCAGTGTCCTATGCACCATTGGTTGGGAATAAGGAAAATAAATAGGAGTCTGTCTCTTTTTACCGACTTTACTCCGACTTTGACTCCACAGAAATGACGTACAATATTGTGTCCGGACTTAGCACGGATATACGTATTTACTTATATCTAGCAAGTCGGGGCATGGAAATTGTAAATTGCTCACTTTGAATTTCTATGTCGGTTATTTATACGTGGAGTAACAAAACTCGTAGTACAACCCGAAAACTGGTGAATCTACGACATGTTTGGAGTCGAATGTGTAATATGACTTTTGAATCTGAGCTTGAATTTTTTTTATACATACAATTCTTATTAAAATGCGGTTTTTTATTTGGTTTACTTATGGATAGTAGTACCTGACTATATACATGATATTTGATAACAATTTGCCCAAATAAAAAAAATAATAAAAAAAACGACGTCGTGGATAGGTACTCAATTTTTCTCGAAAACTAACTAACTATCTAACCATCACGCCATTTCTCCGAAGGGGTAGGCAGGAGGATAGAACGCCACACCACTCTGTCCTGGCATACTTCTCTTGCTTCCTCCACATTCATACATCTTCGCATGCACGCACGTCGATTATTCCGACTTCTTACATGCCCACTTTCAAGCGCTTGTTTTACTTGATCATGCCATGTCTTTCTCGGCCTTCCTCGACTTCTACATCCAGGCACAGTCGCATCATGTATTTTTTTAGCCGTTCTTTCATCATCCATTCGCTCTACATGACCGAACCAACGTAAAAGACCTTTATTAATTTTGTCGATAATGCTTATCTGCTCTAATTTCAACATTAGTGCACCTATCATACATAGTTTTACCACACATTCGCCTGAGAGATCGCATTTCAACTGCATGCAATTTACTTTCATCCTTATTTTTCCAACTCCATGCTTCGCTTCCATACATAAGGGTTGGTACCAGAACTCCATTATGCACTGCCAATTTAGCCTCTGGAAAACAATGGGTCAAATAAAAAAAAAAAAATTTACAAAATCGACTCCAAATATGATGTAGGTTTACTGGTTTCCCGCTTGTACATCAACAGATCAACATATATGTTTAAATAATATTTTCATCTTTGCCTGTCCCTTTCTCTCATTGTAAATATTTTTTCCTCCGATTTCATCGATTTATTATTTAATATCTATTTTTTTTTTAAATTTTCAAATACAATAAAAGCCCTAGACTGTTTTAAAGACTATTGAGTCTTTTTTCAGTCCAGCCAACTCTACCGATTTTTTCAACAAGCTAAACCGCGATTTTAAGATTGTTAGTGTGATAAAAATACGGATGAATTTACGATTATGTACGCGAACAAATGCTTTCATTGTACCCCTACCACCGTCTCGGCTTATGTATTATAATTGTCATTGTTTCCATCACCCAAACCAACCAGAGTCGGCCCAAATTAACAGTGGTAGGGATGTTAGTTTCTACCCCGATCATTATTTATTAGTAATTACAACCACCCGTGTGGAGACCGGTATCCCGCCTAGCCAGGCCCCCCCATCCCAGACATCCACCCGTGCATTTTGCATTTAATATAATATTTGCATTTAATATCTATTAGAGATATGGCTATCCCAACCCTATGATCCATGTCGTGGTGCGGCGCCCCACTCTCTACTAGTCCCGTGCCGCGACCAGCCATGTAAAACTAACGCGGCGATCGAAGGGAAACCGCTGGCTGCAGACTCATCACAGTCACCACTCGACCACAATCTGCATGGCCAATTAAAGCCGAACTTAGAAAGTTTAGTTAATAAAATACTGTGTTAAGTGCTCGCATTATCGTGAGTTATTTAAATTGAAACACGGTTTTATAAAAATTTTCTTCTTCACCCACTGCCGCTTCTCCATACGAGCGTAGTCCTCGATTTTCCCCCTGGAATTCAGCACAAGAGCGAGGATTTTTTCATGCGTTTTATATACCGACTAGAAGCGCGTTTGTATCGTCTTATTTAAAAAAAATATTTGTTAATGTCACTTAACAAATAAAATCTTGCAGATATCTAAAAAGTGTGAAAAAATCATTCCTCCATTGCTACGTTACAGGGAGAAAATCAAGGACTACGATTGCATGGAGAAGCAGCCGCGGTCAAGTGGCAGCGCATCCTTAAGATAAAAACTAGTATTAAAGTCGATAACATATTTCGTATTTAAAGCAATTTAGGAAATGTGTCACTCGGTGTGAGCTTCAATGTGTTATTCGCAATTTATTTTATTTTTTTATTTATTTTATTTGGAAAACCAACAGAGAACAATAACATATCAGTATACATCTTAATGCTTGAAAAAAGCTCCAATTACAGGTTTTCGCAGAATGAGCGTTATCAGTAACAAAAACAGAACATTAAATATATAATGTATTACATATAATTGTTTGTAATTTAAATTTTTATTTAATTAAATTTACTTTTTTTTGAAGAAGGAGAGGGTAAGGAATTGGAATAGGAAGTGAGAGTTATTATTTAAAAGAGAAGTTAAGTCGATGGATGTGTCTTTAGCATATTTTTTAGTTTGGATAGTTTGGTGTTAGTTTGTGAAATCAATATAGCTAAATTTATTGTTGTGTGCCAAACAAGAACGTTTAATATAAGCTTTTCGATAAATGAAGACTTAATGCAGTATCATACTACTACTTCTACTACTTTCCCTTATCTGTACCCAATGGTGCATAGGGCACTGCATTGGTATACGTTTAGTGTATCCTGATCGTTTTATTTCATGAAGGTAATATTATTTATCAGTCTTGGGCTTCAGAACCAGTCCAAGGGCTCACACATGAAATATTAATATTCTTATATTATAGTATTGTAGGAAATTTCTTATTTTTTAGTGTTCATGGTGCGACATTATTTTACTGTTAAATTTATGACGGTTAAGATACCAGCATGAAAAAAAAACGAATGTTCGTCTAGCCGTCAGAAGAAGACAAATGTTAGGAAACGATACGATCGCGCAATTTGGGATAATTCTGCAAACAAACACCTCAGCCATTAGAATGCACTCGTATCACGTACCAACCATCTCCTAATTCGCCCGATAATTTGCATTTTGGCATTTCGAAAACCAACATAATTACGCAAATTCGTCTTGGCATTGTCTTCTGGTCTCGCTGCGTGGTTCCATAGACTCACGAATCGCTTCTTCGGGTCCTATCTCCCATCGGAAGCAGCAGATGTCTTTGTGGGAGTTGTGACACCGATTGTATGCAAATTTCTGCCTTGGTCTGTGGATATTTTGGTCAGGCGCTGTGACGAAACGGTGGTGATGCAAACATCGCTTGTGATGAGATGATGAATGATCCAGACCTATTGTTTGTTCCTCGGCGTTACTTTTGTTTTTTCTAACACGCATTTCGTGCTTTACTCTCCGTTTCCTGCTTTTATTAAACGATTAGGTATCCCATTTTTTATAGAATACTCGTAGATGTATACGCAATTTAGCGCATCGTATTGAAATTCCCGTAGATCAACAACAGCCCAGAGATAACAAGTTTACCTAGATATAGGTACCTATGTCAAAGTAAACTCTTGTAATGTCGACAGATGGAGAAATACGTATTGTACAAAAAAAATATTTTTTTTTAGTATTTGGGTAGGTAACTTGGTTCAAATATGCTCAAGTTTGTTTAAAAAAACACAAATTACCTACCTATGGTAAATGGTTATTTCTACTAATGTACATGCATTTTGTAAAGAATTTGAAAAATATTGTAAAAGAAACCGTAACATAATATATCACAAATACTACTATTTTCCCTTATTCGCACCTAAATGGTGCATAGAGCACTGCGTGAACCAAGTGCAGTTTATTTTACTCATTTTATTTTAATTTTTTCCCTTTGTTTATTTATTTCATATTTATTTATTTAATACATTATCGAATCAAATTTACATAGCTTAATATCACAATAATTATACAATATAACCATAATGCTATACCTCACCAATAAAAAAGACAAGCCCTTGTGCGTGGTGAGGGAGAAAATTTATTGATGTATATGAAGGCAAGAGAACAGTTTTTAGCTTCAGAGCCAGTGCGACAATCGAATCCGCGACCTCATGCACGGTAGCCTTATCCACTAACCACTACACCACGAGGCAGACAATAATAAAAGGAATTAATGAATAATTCAATTTCATCCAAAAGGAAATTGAGCCCGAGACCTCATGCATGGTAACTCAAGGTTCAACATAATATATCAACGTTTATATCTTTTCAACAGCACAATACTTAATTATTACGAAATGTTTATTTCCAGTGACCTAAAAGCAGTGACCCAGCTGAGAAGTGTAAATATCCAAAGCTGAATAAGAAATGCGTAAAGGAAACAACCCAAGCGATATTACAAACATTAAGCTTGAATTGGTGAGCGTTAATGTACCATAGTGGAATATTGCGCAAAGCAAGCGGTGGCGATTGTGAAGCAGTTCTTAACTGTCGGCCGATGACTAAAAGCGAAGACAAAATTTAGTCTTCGAGCAAAATATGTGAAAAATATTGCCAGAAGCTATGAACAATAAAAACATTTTGTTGGACTATGAATTATTGGCAAGGTCCAACAAAAAGCCGAAAGCCGTTTAAACTTCCAGAGACAACATATTTCACATTTTTTTACTGGAAGACAAATTTTGATTTTTATTGCACTTAGCACCCTTTTAGTCATCGGACGGCAGTGAGGCTCTGATTTCTTAAAAATCCTTATTTATCTTTTATTAGACTGGCAATGAAGCGGAAGACTGATCATCTTATGTTAATGTAAAACATGATTAAGATACACCGCAATTGCTTTGCTATCAATTAATCCCATGCTATTTGAAATCAACAAAGAAATCAACAATCAAATCCCAAAACAAAGCACTAAAATACGACTTTTCAAATATTTTTATTAATAATGATAATGGCTAATTTTTATATATTGTTCTTTTTGAAATTATTGTTCCTTTTGTGGTTATTGTATTTTTAGATTTAGCATTGGTAACTCTGTAATCTGAAGTATTTTTATATTTAGTCTTTCTTTTTCTAATATCTGTCCCAGAATTAGTTTGTGTAACTCAATTGGGAGTGCAAAGTATTTTGTACGAATTAAATAAATAAATAAATAAATTAATTAATAAACAAAATTTCTTTCGCTGTCCTCAGGTGCAGCCTTAACGACATGCAGTGTTTTGCGTGGTACCCCTTAATATGTCAAATTAGTGCATTTTAAGCGTAATAATTTTTTGCCGTAGTCATTAATAATTTAATACCAGCCCTAACACGTTCAGTTCATTATCGCAATTATAATATTAAGAGCGACAAAACGCCTTCCAAATCGTCATATCGCTGACATATCAGTTTTTATATTAATTAACCCTTACAGCACCGTGACATGCTTAAAACCAATTATGTTCCACTCGTTATGCGGCAGGGGCGCCAAAACCGTCCTTTTTTTGAAATATTTAAACATGGAACGTTATCGATATAGTTCAAAAACTGGTGAGGATGCTCAAAATAGTGCTTGTATTTACAACCAACAAAATAAAAAAGATTTCAAAGTTATCTGATATTATGCAGATTCCACTCTCAATGGTAAAAATGCCAATGTCTTTCTCGTGGTGTCGTGGTTAGTGCGTTGGGCTAACTGCATTAAGTCGTGCGTTCGATCCCCGTAGGGGTCAATGAATGTGTTTTTCATATAAAAATATTTCATTCACGAGATCTTGGATTGGCTCTGAAGCAAAGGTCTGATCATCTTGCCTTCATGTAATAGTTGCTCACAATAAACAGTACTTCGTGTAATAATGCAGTGCCCTATGCGTCGTTGGGCGCGGTTAAAGGAAATTAGTAGTAATAGTTATCTACTACAAAACAGTCAGCACAACATAATAGGTATGCACATTGCTTCATTTTATTTGTTGTAGTATTCTAAATTATCAAAAGGCAAACATTTCGCAGACATCCAATCCAATCTACCTTCTCACCTTTGGTTTAAGAAAATCATGTTTAATAAAAAAGATACATCCACTATTTGTCGAATGAGGATAGGTCATTGTTGTACGCGATCTCACTTGGCTAGACTTGGTGTGATTGACTCCCCCATTTGCGACTGTCAATTTGGAGAGGAGGATCTCAACCACATTTTCTTTGTCTGCCCTATTAATGATCAAATGCCTTCTTTTATCAACGACCTATCCCTACTCATACCATTTCCCACAAACATCCATCTCCTCTTGGCAAGCAAAAATGTTTCTATTTATATACTCCTACTTCAATTTTTAAACATTAACAAAATAAACCTGTAAATATATTAAAACAACAATCATTAATTAAAGCATATTTTAACTTGACATTGGCAAAGGCATTATATGTTTAATGCAACGCCATATTTATTAAAAAAAAAAAGTACCTACTCAACCTTCGGTAATGCAGATCTTTAAACGATTTTTTTACTTGGACTTTTACTGGAATTATGCAGTGAATTTAAATAAATAATTAACTATTATCTACTGATTATATTTCATGTTTTATAATGTAGTGTCGCTATTCAGAATCGCACCTCATTACACAAGACATTTTTAGATGTTGAAATACGCGATAAGGGTAGTTGGACGGTACGCTATACACGCGATATACAACCGATATACACGCTTATGACAAGGTGCTCAAGACCCAGGAAGTCGTGGCTCATAATTGGTTCACTTAATGACCGTAAAAATCACGAAGTTTATACAGTTTGGTGCCTGTTATTCTGTGCGTTCCGCCCTTAACTACGACCGACTCCGCTTTGGCGGTTTGTGTAGTTGTCTTATCTACCCCTCGATCAGCAGCCGACCAGCAAGGGGTTAAAAACCAACTAAAACTTGACCAAAATATACAATAATACTGCTAACAAATCACCCTTATTATTGTAATGTACTTCCTAATAATATCGGACATTTTGGTGTATTATATTATGGGTAAAATGTTACTCACACCCACAAACTTCTAGGTTCCTATTGCGGTGAGCAGAGATGCGCTTTATTTTAAATATCTAAATCCGTTTAATTAGAAAAGGGCATTTCGAATTTTTGCTTTAAAATGGTTTTTTTTCAACTATGTCCATTTTCAATTTAAATACATTTTTGCAACTTTTTTCTTTTTTCTCAACAAGTAATTTGAAAAAAAATTATGTCCGTGTAACATTGATTAAAACCGACGGGATTTTTCAAAAACAGTGAAAATAGTAAAAAAACTTAGGTACAATGCAAACTATTTTAAGTCCCAAAGCCTGCGTTAGAAAGATTGGTGTTTGCCAAATGATATTCCACAATCCTTCGAAAATTCATCACATATACCTCATTTTTGACATTTTTTTCAATTATCAGGATGACTAAAGGCAAAATAAAAATTTAAAGTAAATAAAAAGCACATATTAACGTGCTAGTTTTTATTTATTATCTTACTTTACCGTAAAAAAAAAAGAAAAATCCATTTTGCGGACACATCTTGTGGGCGCTGCTGTGTACCTACATAACACGGTCCTAGTAAACACGATTCAAAGTAACACGATTTTCCAGCCTTTTTCTCTTAAATGAATGCAATTGAAGTTAGATATTATTGTCATTAAAAATGCATGTATTTCTTTATTTGAATACACCTGCATATCCATGCGCCCCACTTTCCGTAGGACAATGTGATAAATAGCAGAAAATAATCAAAGTTTTTTGTTACCCTCGAATATATTTATTGCCACAAGATAAGAAGCTCAATGGTGTATTCCATGCATAGCAGACAGGAAATATATGGGGTATATAACAGGGTAGTGATCTAGTGGTATTTTCGAAGACTCTGAATTAGAATCTCTAGGTTCGAATCCATTTTTGGCATGACTTGTTTCCTGCTTTCTGGCACTGTTATTTCATACGATTTGAAAGCAGCCCCAAAATCGTGATATTTAAATTTATATGATCGGCGACGCCACCGATCTCGTTTCGTACAAAATCGTTGGCGCGATGTTTGGCTGACCTGACAATGTATTTTATGTAAACATTTAAGTATATACTTATTGATATATTATACTAAATGCTTTTAAAAACGTAAAAAACAAATAACGTTAATATATTATTGGCTATATTAACAATGTTCTGTGTGCAAACATACGATAGTAACTTACGATCGCGTTTAAAAAATATAACTACATATTTAGCGTGTCCTTTGACAGACTGTACCTACAGTTTTCTGAACAAGAAACTGTGCAGTTTTTCGTTCCCGTATAAAGTGCGCGTAAGTGGGTGGTTTGAAATTTGAACGGAAAAATGCAAAAACGCTTTTTTTGAAAAATCGTTTGAAAAACGCTGCTTCAAGGCAGGTTGGTGGGTACTGAATGGCTTACAATGTAAGGTCCAAAAATACAAGTATTTTCGTATGGAAAACACACAAAGTTGGATTGTGTAAGAATTTATCACACCATCTTACATCCAGCAAAGTTTATATTTTTCTAAGATACGCAGCATAAAGTTAGTTTTAATTCTTGGTTGTTATCGGCCGTATCAACGCGAAGGGGTTATTTATGAGTTTCAGGAACAAAAGTTTTAAGGTAAAATCGCTGTAACTGTTGACCCGTTCCCGCCCTGACCAGTACGCCTACTGTGGCGGACTGAGACGGTTAAATTGCAAAACCACGTATCTTACACGGTAAGAAAACTAAATAATTGTAGGCTCATCTGTAGATACTATTTGTCATGTAAGTATTTATTACGCCACTAACACATATTTTTTTACTATTTCCAATATTTAGTTATTTATTTATTAACCATTCAACAGACAACCAATTACAGAGAGGAACAACACAAACACCCAGGCTTGAGAAATATCAATTTTGATTTTTTGTATTCCCACCGGGAATCGATCCCGAACCCTCCGTATCGTGAGTCCAGCGTCTTAGCCATTACGCCACGGAGGCCGCAGTCTCTATAAATATTCTACCCATATTTTATTATTTAATAACAACTACTCATATAATGTGAGAGCGGTGTATTTTCCTCTTCAGTCTTCATGATTTATCGCTGCTAAATATTATTAACTAAAATATAGGCGGTCTCACGATACGGAGGTTTCGGGTTCGATTCCCAGTGAAAGTGATTTTATTCGATCCTGTGCGTTTGTGATGTTCCACTTTGTTATTGAGTGTCATGACCTGGTGGATAAAATAAAATATATTATGTAACTAAATTCAACGTACAATCGGGAAATCAGTGAATCTACATCATATTTGGAGTCAATATTTTATTTTGGATTTGACCCAGATTTTAGTTTTCGCTAAAATTGAGTAAGAAGTTTTTTTTTTCGAGAAATTTCTAAAAAAAAATTAAATTTACCCAACACTATCCATAAAGAAAAAATAGCACAAAACGAGTTTTTAATAAGAATTTGTATAATTTTAATCTGCGGTAGGTAGGTTGGTACCAATGAAAATTTTAGAGAGAAGAAAAAACATTTTTCAAGCTATGCTACAATTCAAAAGTCATATTACACATTTGACTCCAAATATGATGTAGATTCACCAGTTTTCGGGTTGTACACCGAGTTTTGAGTTTTCTTACACCATGTATATACCTATTCAATATAAAATCTAGTAAGAATGTAGGTGAGTGGATAGTGGACAAATGAAAATAATAAAACACATTGAAAATGCTGATACGAGGCTTTACGTTTCGCCGTATAGAATCCAACTCACCGCAGAATGTCTTTGGACTTGGTGCCATAAATCTCCATGGAGACAAATGGGCGGGTGAGAGGGGAAGGTAGTAGGGAGGGGGAAGACAGAACGAGCCGCCACTGTTATTTAGTGCAAGAACTAGGAGTAGTCGTGGTGGAGAGGTGAGGAGGTGGAGGAAAGATAGGAAAAGGAGATTAAATGGCGCCCAACGCGGAGAAGCTGACAAAGTTTTACTGGTTTTCCTAGATTTAATAAAATAATTTAGCGATTTTCTTCCTAAATCAAACTATTTGAATCCTAACACTAAAATTTTACCAAATCTACCTACTCGATAATCATAAAGCCTCTCTTTCTATGCGATACGATTAAATATGACAGAAAAGAGATAAACGATTTTTCCGAAGCTAAATTAAAATATTTTAGAGTATTTAGAGTAATATAGATGTTTGAAGTATTGTCACAAATGTTGTTATAGTAACATAGCATTGTACCTCCTCAAGTTTTGCACTTATTACTGTTAAAACCTCGTACAGTAATAAGAAAAAATATTTATTTAATTGTGGTTTTTCGCAACTCTTTGAAGTGTAGGTACGACTGATCATTTTGCCTTTTACGTAAAAAAAAAAAACAAAATTCACTGCACTTGGTATACCAATGCAAGCCCCTATGCACCATTGAGAGCGGATAAGGAAAAGAATAAATATTACTTATGTAAAAATATCTTATATAATATATAGCACCTAGGTATGTATTTTTTTATATGTTTTCTATGATATTTAGACCCAAAATACTTATTTTACCTACTTATTTTACGTACCTACTCTTTAATTATTATCATAAATTACAATAATTTAGCTATTTCAATTAGGGCGCACAAGTTTCAATTTCCATCACGCACCGCCACTGAAATGTCATATCAACTTAGTTATAAAAAAAAAGAAATAATAATGATGATAATTACTCACGGCTCCCAGGGGCGGGGGGTGGGGGTGGGGACATATAATATTTTCCTTTGTAAGGGCTCCAATAAGGGTAATGATTTTCCATCAGGTGGTATGTGCCGTGGACATTAGTCAGCGGCGTCCGCGGGGGGCGGTCGTGATCAGGGGGGAGTAAATTACCGGAAGTTGTGAACAAATCGGGGGATGGAGTTGCGTGACGCCACTGGACACGGCGAAAATAATGGACGTATCATACCACTTTGGAAATATTCTTTATGGACGTCTAGGGATAATATCACACCAGACTTTCAAAACAATTTTTGACGAATCAAGAGGAAGATAGAAAATATCACAAATAGGATTCGACGCTGTAATAAGCGACGTGATAACGATTTCTTACCATGGATGTTTAACGTTTTCGCGATCACAATGGAACACGCGTTAAAAGTTATCGATCGGGATTATTAAACGAGCGCATCAAGTCGCGAGCCCTTTCCCGAGATATATATTCTTCGCACACATATCTTCATTCAATCTTTCTCGAGTGCCGTATTGCATTTAGCCGGCGTTCGCAGCAAGCCAAATATTGAGAAAAGCAGTCGACATAATAAACAATCCGACACGCGCGTTGATTTGACGTTTGACGTTTGGCCGCGATATCGCGTGCCGAGCATTGCCGATCGTTTGCCTCGGCAATGCTCGGCTCGGCGAACGTGGTATGAACGTATGTTCATTGTGATCGGTCCGTATCGCAGAAAAATAACAATAGAACAAGATAGGAGAAAGCGGGGTTTTAGAGTTACGGTGTTTTGTATTTTCTAAATTCGTGTTTTCACCGTGTAACGAAGGTGCGTAGGTAGGTATGTACAATTTTTTGTTTTAAAGATTTTTATCGTTTTTTGATTTGATGTGTTTAATATTATTTTTATTTAATTATCCTTACATATTTCTTGAACAAAATAGGAACAATTTACAATGCTGGATGTTATCACTCTACTGTCCCTAGGGCGCGTGCTTAAGTGTCGAATATACACATAATTTAATTGATTTAGAATGTGGATAATTTTTTGTAATTTTTTTCACTTAACTAACTAACGAGGATAGAACGCCATACCACTCTGTTCTGACAGACTTCCTTTGCTTCTTCTACATTCATACATCTTCTCATGCACATACTCCGATTATTCCGACTTTTCACATGTCCACTTTCAAGTACTTGACGTACTTGGTCATGCCATGTCTTTCTCGGCCTTCCTCAGCTTCTACATCCAGGCACACTTGCATTTAATTTTCTTTTAGCCGTTCTTTCATCACTCATTCAAAGCCCTTTCTTAATTTTGTCGATAATGCTTATCTCAGCCTTGCACTCTGCTCTAATTTCGACATTTGTACACCTGTCATAGTCTAACCACACATTCGCCTGAGAGATCGCATTTCAACAGCATTCAGTCCACTTTCGTCCTTCTTTTTCCAACACCACGCTTACTACTACCATACATAAAGGGGTTGGTACCAGAACTCCGTTGTGTAGGTACTGCCAAATTTTGCTTCTTTCGATAAGTTCTTATTTGCCACTATCGATTTCAAGGCTCCATTTACTCTGTTTCCGGCACCAACCCCTTCTCTCAATGTCCTTATCCACATTTCCGTCTCTTGTAAACATATTTTTTTTCACTTAAATTTTCCCAAACAATTAAGTATTGATAAAACATATTTTAAAAACAGTTAAAGCACCCCGAGGTGAAAATAATAAAACCTAATAATAATATATCTAGCTAACAATGAAAAGCCCCACCCTTTCCCTAGACTGCTTTAAAGACTATTGAGTCTTTTTTCAGTCCAGCCAACTCTACCGATTTTTTCAACAAGCTAAACCGCGATTTTAAGATTGTTAGTGTGATAAAAATACGGATGAATTTACGATTATGTACGCGAACAAATGCTTTCATTGTACCCCTACCACTGTCTCGGCTTATGTATTATAATTGTCATTGTTTCATCAAAAGCCAAACAGAGTCGGCCCAAATTAAATGTTAGTTTCTACCCCGATCATTTCTTATTAGTAATTACAACCACCCGTGTGGGGACCGGTATCCCGCCTCGCCAGGCCCCCCATCCCAGACATCCACCCGTGCATCCGCGGTCTATAGGTAATATATCTAGCTAGGAAGGTATCTGTATTGATAAGTACCTACCTACCTAAACAGATGGGTAGGTACCTACTATCGTACTGTACCAAAACATCCAGGCGCCATTTTGAATCACTCGATATCTTTTCAATCACCCGAGCACATGTTTTGGCGGCCGAAGGAGTGGATAAGCCACGACCGAGTCACGACCACTGGTACATCACGCCTCAATCATCCACATCACTAATCAGCGCGCATCATCACTAACTAGACACCAACCACTATTTGTAATTCATCGCACATAGCATAGCCGTTAGTTCCTTATCAGTGGTTCCGTATCTGGTTCACGTGATTTGAAATATTATTAATTTGAGATTTTGGATCATCGGACATAGATCAAGGTGTGAATCATCACACCATGAAATTATTTTATGTATTTTTTTTTATTAGGTATTATATTTATTATGGTATGTATATATTTTTACATAGACTAAATATTTTACATTACACTTAATTTATTTTTTTCCTAACTATTCTTATCCTATCATTATTATTAATTTAATTTAGCCATGATATAATATCTACACTAATATTTCTCACACATATATTTTTTACACTTAGCCCTAAATAACTTTAAATTTGTTCATTTTTTATTTCATCTGGCATCTCCTCATACATTTTTAATGCCCCTTATACATGAGACAATTCTGTGACATAGCTTTTCTTTTCTTTTCTAATCTTATATTTTTTTAACCTCTTGTTGCATATTTATGAAAAAAGTCATTGTTTTTTAATTTGTTTTCGCAAATATCTTGAAATTATTCCTTTAACAATTTTGTTAATTTCATTAGCAACATTATATATTCTTTTGGTCTACTGACATAATATTCAAGAGTTTAGTCATTTTTTTAATGTTTTTTCTTCTACTGCACTTCAATATGATTAACAAAAGTGAAAAGGAAAAAGTTACTAAGCGCGACATAGTTTATGTGATACAATGTAACGGAATAATTGTTATGTATGTCACTTGGTATCATTTTCCTTTGCACAAATTATGTCGCTTAGTATTTTTTTTCCTTTCCGCCGTCGATTATCTATGTAGGGACCTACTATTAGGAAAAGTTACCCTGTAAATCGTTATAACCTCATTACATTATGTTAGGTAAAACTAAAATTATAATATTTCTTAAAATTAAAGGTACTTTAAATACTTTCATGAGATTATTTTAAAACAAAAACCGTACTTCGATATCTTTGTTTTAATGGGGTAGGGTTCTTCCAGATAACATGAATATTCCCAAAAACGTTATAAATATTTAAAGTATTATTTTTACAATTCCAACGATATAAAACACATTACTCAAAAATTTAGTTTTTATTAATAAAATTTATGTTTTAAAAACACAAAAAATACGAATGATTTTTAACGCCCGTTATTGGCTAATGACGTCATACCCGTCCACCGTGAAAGGCGTGAAATTCATTCCGTAGTAAGCGCCTATATTGCTGTGACGTCACACCGCATGCGCGCCAAATGGAGGATTTTTGCGAGCGATTTGAAAAGCGCTAGAAAATTAAAGTCGTTTTGTATACATCTAAAGGTGACTTTAATTCCTGCCCATATACATTGATCATTAAAATAAAGTTGCTTAACAAAAAAACAAAAATGACATTTCAGTATATTTTTTGATTCTATGACATACAAATTTTTATATATTCATTTATAAAAATAACAATAATCCAAATCTTCTGCAAAAATTTAAAAGTCATTATAACATCACAATCAACAGTATTAACGAAACACGAATTGTTTTAGTTAAACGAATATTATCTATTTGTTCCGACATATCGTAATTGTAGTGAAAAATTAAGTCACAGTGCTGTAATCTGAATTGGTCATCAAAACAGCATACGTAAGTACGCATTAATTTGTTGAAATTTTACGGGTTTACGGTCCTAAACTAGTTAAAGGTTTTGAGAGATAACTCTGAAATTTCATTTTCAAGCACATCCTTTTGAAGTCAGTCTTCATCTGTGACTCGCCTACATGTTCTTTAAGAATGATCAATGGCGGGTAAATGTGTCTTTGACGAGCACTGAATCAAGGTGTGGGTTTTCGATTTTTCGAACTGAGCTTGGTTCTCTCCCTCCGTGTAGCGGTAGGTCATGGTGACCCCGGTGTTGGAGGCAAAAATATTGATGGGCCAGGCAGGTGCGGAAGTGATAGGTTGGACTCCCTTCTGCTTATCTTTGGCGGATAAATATAATTGCTATCGGTATATATCAGTTATAGTGTGTATGTACTCCTCACTCTTTACCGCGGCTAGCTTACCTGATCTGGTTTAGGGGATTGATGGATGTACAAATTAAGTACACAGATCGTACATTGAAGGATCGGGAGCATTCACTGTTTGTGTCCTTGGGCTTCTGTGGAGAATAGTACAAGCCTGTAAAATGTAGTTCTATTCCATGAATTCCTCCCTTAAACTTTATTCTATGTTCTCCTTTCTGTTATAGGAAAATAATATTGGATCTATCTACAGTTTTTATTTAACATACGTAAGTTTACGTTATATACTAATTTGTCCAAACAGCTTAATGTCGTGGGTAGTTCAACTGAGCATATGTTGTCACTTCTATAAAACCGCTCCATTGACAGTATCCAAACTTTTCTCGTCCACAACCACGAAATGCGAATTTACAGCGAGCTCTCGGCACGTACATAGCTTTTCTTTTCTTTTCTAATCTTATATTTTTTTAACCTCTTGTTGCATATTTATGAAAAAAGTCATTGTTTTTTAATTTGTTTCGGCAAATATCTTGAAATTATTCCTTTAACAATTTTGTTAATTTCATTAGCAACATTATATATTCTTTGGTCTACTGACATAATATTCAAGAGTTTAGTCATTTTTTTAATGTTTTTTCTTCTACTGCACTTCAATATGATTAACAAAAGTGAAAAGGAAAAAGTTACTAGGCGACATAATATAACTTATACATAATTATATGCATAAGTTAAAGGAAAATGATACCAAGTAACGGAATAATTGTTATGTATGTCACTTGGTATCATTTTCCTTTGCACAAATTATGTCGCTTAGTATATTTTTTCCTTTCCACCGTCGATTATCTATGTAGGGCCTACTATTAGGAAAAGTTACCCTGTAAATCGTTATAACCTCATTACATTATGTTAGGTAAACTAAAATTATAATATTTCTTAAAATTAAAGGTACTTTTAATACTTTCATGAGATTATTTTAAAACAAAAACCGTACTTCGATATCTTTGTTTAATGGGTTACTTCCAGATAACATGAATATTCTTAAAAACGTTATAAATATTTAAAGTATATTTTTACAATTCCAACGATATAAAACACAATACTCAAAAATTTAGTTTTTATTAATAAATTTATGTTTTTAAAACACGAAAATACGAATGATTTTTAACGCCCGTTATTGGCTAATGACGTCATACCCGTCCACCGTGAAAGGCGTGAAATTCATTCCGTAGTAAGCGCCTATATTGCTGTGACGTCACACCGCATGCGCGCCAAATGGAGGATTTTGGGAGCGATTTGAAAAAGCGCTATTTCAAAAATTCATAAGTATGACATCGTAAAAATTTAAAAAAAAATCCCTTGATATTGTAATTTTTCAATCATTTTTTTTAAAGTAAAAAATAAAAAATCGGAAAGAACCCCATTGGTCACATTGAAGTGGCCCGCTCTTAAACACGTGCAAATCCCGACTACGACACGGTACAAACTCCTTATACTCAATCACACAAAGTATCATACTTACTCTTACATCTGCCCAGAAGATGGACTATGGACACTGCAATATGCTCCGAAACGTTAAAACAAAACACGACACGATAAACCATCTTTGTTACTTGTTGTTATCTCCCAAATATTTCAACAGTCTATTTCAATATGCATCCCAAACAATACAGCCTGTATTATCGGTGGGTACCAAGAGAGGATAGTACACCTGCGTACGCTACTCGATTAATGAAATAAGCTGATCACGAATATAGACTGATACCCACTCCAAGCGGCCGATCCTAATGAGAGATTACGTTAACATCGCTGAGGATGTGACGTCGTTAGAACTTTGATGGAAATTAAACGACACGAAGGCCTATAATTAAAAGCTTTTGCGATCCGAAATTGATTGGATGGGTTTTTTTCTTACTGTGGCTGGAGCGGTAGATATTAATTTTGATATCGTTCAAAATACGGTAATGTACGAAAACCAAAAACAAAATTAAACAACACCGTTTTAAAAAAGTCGCGGGTTTGATTCCCGACAAGATTAATATAAAATACCTATCTGATTTTTTTTTTCTGCTATAAAAATTATCATATGTCGGTTTTTTACCTAACAAAATATCAAATTACTTAAAAATTATACATATTGGTATAGTTGTATTTGGTATAAAGAAGCTTCACTAAAACTTGCCTTCATGCACCTAACAAAATATCAAAATTACTTGGTACCTAAGTACTTGAAGGCAAGATTACTTGGTACGAACCATAGGTACTTGGTGTACCTACCAATGCAGTGCCTTATGCACCACTAGGAAAACATTAAAAAAAAATAAAATGGTTTGAAAAGAAGAGCAAAACACGTAAAAAATTTTTATACGGGGAACAAGATATGTGCTTTGACATGATGGGCAGTTCGGAGGCACTTTCTCCGATCTGGAGTATATAGTATAAGTAGGAGGAGGCTAGGTCCTACCTAACTACCCAAGAGCAAACAAATAATAGTTTTCATTTAGACAGGTAGATGAGAAGGTGTAGTAACCTACATATGTATATAAAATGTATTTTTTGTATATAATCAGGGCACAAAATTTGGGAAGCGCGCTTTTGCGGTTGCGGACTCTATGGCTTGGAATACTCTCCCACCTGAAGTGCGCAACCGTGAGAGTGAACTGATGTTACAAAAAGAACTTAAGACCCATTTGTTCTATAAATATTTTGATTAAAATGTATTTTATACTCACAGAATGAGTTTCATTCATTTAAAAATTTTCGATCCGTTAAATTCAATATTTAAAGCGCCCTTGAAATAAATTCATACGAAAACGGTGCTATATAAATTATCCACTATACTTAATAATAATATTTAGGTAGGTAGGTAGGTAGGTATCTGGATTATTTATTGGATAAGTTTGGTCTTTTACTACTTTTGTAACATAATAAAATATTGGTAATGATGATCAATAATATGATTATTTTATGTCCGTAACGACCCTTGCACCCTCTTTTACCGAATACAGAGTAGGTATAAAGTAATATCTATGGGTAATGTTGATCACTCGAGGACGATTCCCGTCAGCTGTATGGCGTTCTGTGTCCTGCAGGATTATAAGTAGGTACTTGGGTAGGTACCTACCTGCTTGAAAAAACTAGTTTACAATACAAGGCATCAAGATTCAAGGCCTACTTATTTTATGAACTAAGTAAACAAACTCAATTTCTTGATTTTAGCTGGGTCGATTGTTGCACCAAAATTTGGAATAGGTAAGGATTCACCTCAGTGCATTCACAAGATGCATTCATGAATGCCGCTAGGTTTCTTTTTGTTTTTAAATTTTTACTTTAATTTTCTGTGCAAAAAAAGCCTGTGAAATTAGAGGAGAGTGCAAGGCTGAGATAAGCATTATCGACAATTATTTTGTTGATTGATTCAGCATTCACTTTGTAACACTTCATAATGAATTATGATTACATAAAACAATGTTATGTATTACTATTAATCGGTTTATTCTATAAAAATAGAATTTACCTACACTACCTGGTTTCGGGAGTAACGTTCTCCCATCGACTGGTGAAAAGACACTCCATGTCTTCCAAAACAAGTGCTTGAAAGTGGGCATGTAAGAAGTCGGAATAATCGACGTGCGTGCATGAGAAGATGTATGAATGTGGAGGAAGCAAGGGAAGTGTGCCAGGACAGAGTGGTGTGGCGTTCTATCCTCTCGTGTGATGGTTAGTTAGTTAGTTAGTTAAAAAAAGCCTTAACGATCGGTGTATTCGTTTGTTAATTAATAAGCTAGATGCATTAATTATAGGTATTATGTAACTAACAGTTATGAAAATTTCATCGATCGATGACGTCACTGATAGCATTTCATACAAAACAAAACTCAAACATACACAGAAAATTTCGTATTTAAATAAGCGCCTTCATGTGATAAAATGATCAAATAAACTGCATTTTGTGCAGTGCCCTATGCACCATTGGGTGCGAATAAGGGAAAGTAGTACCTAGTAGTAGGTACCTACCTAGTATTTTTGCACAGTTTAAATTTCAATTCAAACTACACGCGACTGACTAAAAAACTATAGGTTGGTAAAAATAATAGGTAGGCTACCTACCTACCTAACAAATTTGACCAGGGACAAAAACCAAATTATTACCTAAATTAATTATAAAACTTGTCAAAATTTTAATCTAGAAAATGTAATCTTTCAAAATGTCTCTTTTTTTTCTGCTTTTCTTTATTCAAAACTGTCACCAGAGGGCGTGGCCTGGCCACGCTATTGGCCGGTTTCGAATTTGTCGCGTTCCTTTGTCAACGCGCGCCGTCGACCAATCCGGTAGCTCGGTTCGCTTTGACAAATAATTTTATATCGTTTGGTGACATCTGCGCAACGCGACTCGTCTCCCCCGAGAGAATGGAAGAATGCCGTTTGGATTCGGAAGGAAAGGAGAGCGGGGGTTGGCTGAGAGAAATTAAAAAAGGAATTTTACATTTTTTAATACTGTAACGTCACAAATTAGTATCATGAATTGATTTGAGCTGGTTCATATGAGATAGAGGCATCTACGCTTTTGTTTGCAAGGACGAATAGAAGGCCGATCGCTTGGGTTGAAGGCTAACTGACTAACTAACTAACCATCACGCCATTTCCCCGAAGAACGCCACACCACTCTGTCCTGGCATACTTCTCTTGCTTCCTCCACATTCATACATCTTCTCATGCACGCACGTCGATTATTCCGACTTCTTACATGCCCACTTTCAAGCACTTGTTTTACTTGATCATGCCACGTCTTTCTCGGCCTTCCTCGACTTCTACATCCAGGCACAGTCGCATCATATATTTTTCTAGCCGTTCTTTCACCATTCATTCGCTGTACATGACCGAACCAACGTAAAAGACCTTTCTCAATTTTGTCGATAATGCTTATCTCAGCCTTGCATTCTGCTCTTATTTCAACATTAGTGCACCTATCATAAGTACATAGTTTTACCACACAATCGCCTGAGAGATCGCATTTCAACTGCAATCTACTTTCATTCTTATTTATTGAAGGCAGTTTGTAGAATCCATTTGCTCCAAATAGGGAGATGATGATGATGGAATACTCGTAAAAGCATTCAAAGTAATTGTACACCCTGTATACCCATGCCATGGATATGTATCTAACTGTTTTTTAAAAGGTACCTACCTACTTACCACTGCAGATGTATCAGCTTACTAGATAGGTACCTACTCATCCCTTACAAACAGGGAGAGCGAGGATATTGACCGCCCGCCGCCCCTCGCCGGGCTCGGCTATCTCCGACGGCGCTCGGCAAACTCCGCCGGCGGTCGGGCTCCCACGGGACCCGGAAAGTGGATCACATGAAACTGGGGCAAGGCGAAAAAACATCTGGCTAGGGAGGGATCCTGTGACGTCATAGGTCTATAACAATGCTGTCGGAGCAAAGGTAAGCTCTCATGAAGTCTACACAGAGAGAAAAATATCCATAATACAGGTTATTCCTATTTATTTGGATATCTAGGTATTGCTTATTCTGTGATAAAAGGGATTACCTACGCTATTTACAAATAAATCCACCCCCGCGGCGGCTCCGTGGTGTAATGCCTAGGACGTTGGATTCGAACCAAGGAGGTTTCAGATTCGATTCCCGAAGAGATACCAAAATTGTATGATTTGTCTCTATTATTGGAGAGAAAATAAATTGATTAAGAGGTTCCTCATAAATTAATATTCTTGACGTTGGGTAAATTATTCGTGGTCAAATGATTCATTTGATTTAAAATATCTAGTCTTATTTAATTACGTTGTATTTAACTAGGTACCTTACTTTGGTTTTTGACCTCTCTTTGCTCGCTAGTTTCAAGAATATTATTTGTTGTTAGATAAAGCGTAAGACTGATCATCCTACCTTCACGTTACAAAATGATCAAGATACACCGCACTTGGTGTACCAACGCAGTGCCCTATGCACCATTGGGTGCGGATAAAGGAATGTACCTACCTAGTTTTAGTTAGATAAATTATTCGTAGTTTAATAATTCATTTGACTAAAAATTACCTATTTTCTTATATACATTTCTTAGCAGGTAATTTATTTGCGAAAAACCGCAATATCGTATTTTACAGTAACCTAAAAATAATTATTACCTGCATAATGCTTATAGGTATCCTGATTGAATAATAATAAATTATTGTAGGATTTTTATTAGGTACCGATCTTTTGATAAATAAATAAGTCAGAATATTTAAAATTATATTTTTAAATGCCTGGTTCTACACCCTGCATGTGGATTCCTTCTAAATAAATAAAAAAATACTTTGCATGGCATTATCAGGACAAAAGCAAGGGCACCCATTTTGTGAAAGGGTTAGTTTTTATACGTTAGTTACCGCCCCCTACTTGACAATAATAAATGTGGTCCCCATACAACATCCCTTCTGTCAACCTATGTGAATAATCCAACATGAAAGGGGGCATTGTTAGACCATACAATCCATGGGTACCTACACTATAGAGGTAGGATGGTACATAGCTGCCATTACTTGTATGATGTTTTTGCCTGCTAAGTAGGGTTCAATTAGTTCAAACTTGTACAAGTATGTACCTACATATACATGGTGTAACAAAACTCGATGTACAAGAGGGAAATTAGTGAATTTACATCATTATAGTCGATTTTGTACAATTTTTTGTCCCATAGTTTACGCATTATCGACAAATTAAGAAAGGGCTTTTACGATGGTTTGGTCATGTGGAGCGAATGAAAGAACGGCTAAAAGAAGTTTAAATGCAAATGTGCCTGGATGTAGAAGCCGAGGAAGGCCGAAAAGACATGGCATGACCAAGTACGACAAGTACCTACTTGAACGTGGACATGTGAAAATTCGGAATAATCGGCGTATGTGCATGAGAAGATGTATGAATGTAGAGGAAGCAAAGGGAGTATGTCAGGGCAGAGTGGTATGGCGTTTTATCCTCTCTGCCTACCACTACGGGGGAATGGCGTGATGGAAAGTTAGTTAGTTTTTGAGAAAATTGAGTACCTAGGTACCAAATAAATTTTTTTTTTCGATAAAAAATTTTGCAAGCTGTTCTTCTTAAATTTATTTAGTAAAATTCATATTAGTAGAAAAAAAAAAGCGTTTTAATAAGGATTTAAGCAATTTTAAATAATCTGCTATACTTATGAAAGCTTTTATGGGAATTTTTTTTTTCAAGCTATGATTAAAATGTATATATTACACATTCGACTCGAAATATGATGTAGATTCACCAGTTTTTGGGTTGTTCTACGAGTTTTGTAACACCATGTAGATATATGTGGTACCTACGTAAGTAGCTTGTTATGTCTTTTTTTGTGTACCCGAATCAAAATAAAGAATGTAGGTTCTTAAAAATGCCAAAGTATTTTATTTATAAAAACACCTTAAACGTAGGCTCCACAATACAACATAAATATACATAAACAACATAAACATTTCAAATACTTGTTTTCTCACTCTTGATAACCTCAGAAATTTATTTTGTACCTATATTGATTTGTGCACGTTATATTATATAGCCTTGAATTTTAATGTCGATTTATTTTACCTACATCGCTTTGTATGCATAGCATTAAAATATGTATAAATAAATAATGGACTTATAATACGAATTGAAAAATATAGCGAAATTGCGATTTTCTAAACGTTTTAACGTTTAGGCGCATCATGCATTCGCCTGTTTGTATAGAAGTATTACATTCATCAAAGTAGGTTTGTACCTTTTTAATACTAAGTACCTACCTACCCTTTGAATTAAATAGTAAGTAGGTACCTACCTACCTACCTACTTGACTAGCAAAATAAGGGTTAAAATTCAAAACCTCCCCTGTCAAATGAAGAGGGAAATGTCACTAACGCAAGTAATAATTTTGCATGCCAATACATAACTAATACTTATGACCTATTTACATTACAAGAGCATTTCTAAAGCTCATAATGATATTGCATCCGTTCTTTTATAACCCTTTTCTGTCGATCCGTCATACGTAATATTTATTATTTACCTTTTATATTATTAGGACCGCCATGACGTATTATTTATATTCTAGCATTATTCAAGTCAATTTAATTTTATTGAAAGAAAATTGATAGAGAAACAGACCGTTTGATAATAATTATATTAGTATGTAGGTCCCTACCTACAAGCATACTCAACTCTTACTGAAGTGTAGAATATTTTATTTAGCGAATCTAAATAATTTGAGATATTATTGATATCTCAACAGAGACAGAGAAACTCTGGAAACGAATGTGGGTTATCTAGGCGTTTACAGGGCTTATGACCTGTCATTGGCTGGGTTAAGTGGCCACTTTATGTATTACAACATTCTCCATTCCGCCCATCATCTGACAACCATATGTGACAAATTTTTGAAACTTCTATATATGTTGAGTTTGTACAGAAGTATCCACATGCGAGTTGGTTTTTCGACAGATTTTTAATATTTTTACCTATAGTGACATCTGTTGAGAAGATAGTTAAGCATTTTTTTGGCAATCTTACATTCGTTTCCAGAGTGTCTCTGTCTCTGTTGAGATATCAATAATATCTGATATCAGCCCAGCATGGATAATCCAGTAATTTGTCTACAAGTATTTGTATACGTTCAAAATGTTGTTGTTATAAATATTTTTTACTTATAGGCGTAAATAGGTCAATTTTTTGTGTAAATGGTCCAACAAGAATTCACTAGAAGGAGCGTTTCCATACAAAATTTCTAAAAATATACGCTTCCTAGGGTTAATTTCATAACACCACTTATCACATTCCACCGTGTGAAGACTCCAGCATGTAAGCCAATACACGAAACGTGTGATGTAGATGTATAGTGATGACGTAGATTCCTATTGATGACATAGTGAGTGACGCAGTGGGGTAACTAGACACGGGAGTATTTTTCAAGTATGGAATGTCACTTCTCTGAAATTCTTGTTTGAAGCTCTAAATATTTTTTGTAACATTGAGCCTAGATTCTTATTTATTTATTTGAATCTGCACCAGATGTCCAGCGTCTAAAAATTTTTGTGTTTTCAAAATGGTTTCATAGTACATAACTTTGAAAAAATGATCACATATTATACTTCAAACTTTGTAGGTATTTCCTTGGGAAATATTTATGCATGAGCATGATAGTGGAAGCGATTTTCGTGGATACCTAAGAATAGAGTGATGTGGTGTTTTATACTCTATGCCAAATAGATATGTTTTTTTAATCCACACCTTATATTTAAATTGATATTTGTGGATAATTTGACCATTTTAATGTGATGAGATGTACCTACCTAACCTACAAAAAATGCATCATGGATAGATATTATTACGGATGGAGAGGTCAGCTGCACATATAAACCACAAAGCCCATGTTATGCCATACGGATATGTTGTCTGTCCATAAGTGCATTATTCTACAGACACACATTGCATCATTCTTTATCACAAAATGCACTCGGCCACATGAACACATTGCATTGGAGAGGATTCTATTGATTTTTGTTTATGTTTTTTTCAAGCAGATGTAGCAAGATCATAAATCGTAGAGGGACTGTATTTAATTAAATGTTTTGACCTCATATTGAATTCGTACATAACTAATTGAATAATGAAAACAAAATGTGCTTTTAATGGGGCCTTGACTAAAATCAATTATTTATTTTTAGCGCTTTAAAAAACATCATGACATGTTGTAGGTAAAGATTACGCAGAAAAAATCATAATCAAAGCTTAAACCCAGATGCGCACATTTTACACATGGGCTGTGGAACCAGTTAGCAGAATGAATCAAAATGATTATCTATTATAACTAACTAACCATCACGCCATTTCTTCGTAGGGGTAGGCAGAGAGGATAGAACGCCATACACTCTGTCCTGACATACTTCCTTTGCTTCCTCTACATTCATACATCTTCTCATGCACATACGCCGATTATTCCGACTTTTCACATGTCCACTTTCAAGTACTTGTCATACTTGGTCATGCCATGTCGTTTTCGGCCTTCCTTGGCTTCTTCATCCAGGCACACTTGCATTTAAACTTCTTTTAGCCGTTCTTTCATCACTCATTCGCTCCACATGACCAAACCATCGTAAAAGCCCCTTCTTAATTTTGCCGATAATTCTTATCTCAGCCTTGCACTCTGCTTTAATTTCGACATTTGTACACCTATCATACATAGTCTTACCACACATTCGCCTGAGAGATCGCATTTCAACAGCATTCAGTCTACTTTCATCCTTCTTTTTTCAATACCACACTTCACTACCATACATAAGGGTTGGTACTATATTTTAGTCAAATGACAAATTATTTAACTGTGAATGATTGCAAGAATATTTATGACCAATTTTCTGCTATTAATTGTTAAAAAAAGCTTTTCGTAACAAAATTGCGATTAAATTATAATAAATGATTTATTTGTCATTCCGCTTAGCGTATATTAACCCACCAACTAATTAGTTAGGTATTTAATTTTTCATTGGTAGGTACTTACCTACTTACCTAATGCTAGCACAAGTATTTGGACATACTCAAAATGTTATACTATATAAAACATTGCAGAAAATTTTAATAACAAAAATTTTATCTTGGTAATTCTTTTATACCTATCATTAAATAATATACCTAGGTATGTATGCGTATGTTTTTCGTTTTGTAAATAAATGATACATTCAATGTGATATACACCTCATAAGTAGGTACCTACCTAATATTTTTATGAACCTAAGAATGTAAGTCTATCAAGATTTAAACATTTACTGAATCAGACTAGATCCTGTCTTGAAATTGTCATTATAGCTTTATATTATATTTTAATATTACACTCTATTACTACTAGGTACATTCCCTTATCCGCACCCAATGGTGCATAGGGCACTTCATTGGTACACCAAGTGCAGTGTATCTTGATCACTACCCTTTCTGCTACCTACTGTTTTTTCTATGTAGGTAGGTACCTACATAATATGTAATTGTGTTTAAATAAAATAAAAATAAAAAAATAATAAAAATCAGCGATAGGTAGATACAGATAGGTACTATTGTGATTTGAATTTTTTATGAATTAAATTTCAATTATGTAGGCACTAAACCTTTATTGAAAATTACCTCCAGAAATTATTTAGGTACAAATCATTCAGTAATAAATTAGATGGTTTTAACATTTTTTTTCCTCAAAGGGGTGTGTAAAATCACAAAATTTAAATACCGAATCACGTTTGGTAGTACCACAACGTGTGGGTAGTAAAACTGGTAGTGTGGAGTGGTATATCACCGCGCGCTGTGATTGGTCGAGAGCTCAAGGTGCTCCGGGGCCCGGGGGGGCTGTGCTCTGTGCTCGTTACTGTCTCCGGGATGTTTTGCAGCTGTCATACAACCCAGCTGGACTGCCGGGGAAGGATTTAATCTTAAATAGTGATGTGTAGGCAACAATGGCGACGCGGATTAAAAATTATAATTTATCACTTGTTTGTATTTTATCATCATATTATATCAGCAATATCTTTCCTTAGATTCCACAAACTGGCTCCAGGCCAAGCGATCGACTGCCAGCTCCCGTGCATCCTCCCAAGTCAAGTCCACGTCCCGTCGCTCTGACGAAAACTGCCGGCGAATCGTCAACAGTGGACGTCCAGGACGTCGAGAACCTGATGCTTTGTAAAATATGCAAACATGGTTGACGCTAGTATTTTAAGTCAATAAGAAATTTTATCCGTTAGTATTTTACACAATTTAGGAAGAATCAACTATTCGTTGGGAGATTACGTGAAAATTACAAGACGTGGACCTGATTTGGGAAGACATAAAAAAGTATTATTACTAAGTATTAATATATGTAAGTAACCCGCAGACAAGCCCCGGCTTTGCGGGAACAATAAATACATTTATGTATTGTCTATGAAACATGTTTATTTCAAATAAAATACATAAAAAAACCGTGGTAAAAAAACATAAATATTGTACGTAGTAAATAATTCGATAGGTACCTACTTCTGGAATTTCACTTAGAACCTAAGAATCGAACCCAAAACCTCATAAGATGTAATTTAAGACCAGGATAACCAAGTGCACTCACCACTTCACTGCAAGGTAGACGATTTAAAATGTTAAATTTAAAAATCAAAACACATTGTATTTTTCACAACACTAGCAAAGTATTTAATTATTTTAATACATACATGTCATACATCCTACTGTAAAAAAATATAAAAATGTTTTATTTTAATTTTTTATTTTAAGTGCCTACCTAGAGATAGGTACCTATCTATATAATAACTCGCATAAAGTGAATGCCTAATCGATAAAGAGAAATGTGATGAGAAAACATTGAAATATAACCCAAGAGCTAAATAATGTTTCCATTATTATAATTTTTACCAAAGGTACTAAAATATTGTCGCACCTATTAAAACTGCTGGTTGGAAGATATTGCTTAAAAGCAAGCCCACCCTTGTATACTTTTATGCGATGTAATTGTACTTGAAGTTTTAAATAAACAAAAAAATAAAACGTTGCGGCACATTTCTAACATTCTTGTGCATTATGGATTGTGTTACTATTTGAACTGATAATCAGCCTCATCACATTATCATATTCAACACGTTTCCTTCCTAGATAACATTTAGATAATCCCTCCTACATTCTAATAAAATTAGACTCCTATCCGAACAAACTATGGGTACATTTTAACCACCTTAAAAACGTATAAAAACTTACAATAATTGGACAAGATATCCATAAATTTGGTACCCTATTAAATGTCTTACGTCCTACGTTCAAGTGCTTCAGAAGAAAATCATGAGAATAGTGATAGAGGGCTATTTAGAAAAAAAGCTAACTTATGAAAAGTACGTGCATCAATGTACCTAGTGCCCAATGCACTATTGGGTGCGGAAAATGGAGAGTAGTAGTACTTAGTAGTTACTGAAATGAAGAAGCTTTTTAATGCCCGGAAATACGAATATTCAAGCGTCTAAGGGATTTTAACATGTATTAAGGTAAATTTTAGGTATATTTGGTATTTGATATTTTTTACGATAATTTGAATCATATTTCTGTACCTAGATATTGCTACTACTATTACTAATTCTTTCCCTTATCCGCACCCGATGGTGCATAGGGCACTGCATTGGTACCTACATCAAGTGCAGTGTATCTTGATCATTTTTATTACATGAAGGTAAGATGATCAGTCTTACGCCTTAGAACCAGTCCAAGGTCATCATCATCATCATCATCATACCATATTCACTCCCTATGTGTAGCACATGGAATGCACAAACTGCCTCTGCAAAAACTGCCGACGAATTGTCAACAGTGGACGACCAGGACGCCGAGAACCTGATGCCTTGTAAAATAGGCAAGCATGGTTAAGACTCTCGGGAGGCATACGTAGTATATGGCCTTGCCAGCCGAAACGCCTTCGCTGGATGACAGTAGATACCAAGGGTTGCTGTGTCCGTTGCCTCACCTCTGTGTTCCTTACAAAGTCAACCACCGTACACCTTAAATTCAGTCCAAGGTATCACACATTAAATATTAATTTAGAATTCACACATAAATAAATATTTTGAAAACGCGTAGTTACCACTTATTTAGTAGACAGGTATATAAATTCTTAGCAATTGTTACTAACTAACTAACTAACCAACACGCCATTTCCCCGAAGTGGTAGGCAGAGAGGATAGAACGCCACACCACTCTGTCCTGCTTGCATACTTCTCTTGCTTCCTCCACATTCATACATCTTCTCATGCACGCACGTCGATTATTCCGACTTCTTCCATGCCCACTTTCAAGCACTTGTTTTACTTGATCATGCCATGTCTTTCTCGGCCTTCCTCGACTTCTACATCCAGGCACAGTCGCATCATATATTTTTTTAGCCGTTCTTTCATCATCCATTCGCTCTACATGACCGAACCAACGAACCGAGCAATTGTTCGAATTGGAACTAAGACTTTTTAACGGGAGTATTTATAATTTTAATAAAAGAAGGTAGGTATGCACTTAACAAACAAAAAAAATGTTATTTTTTATTAAATACCGTTTTTATATATCTTTTCCAATAAATTAAATTACAAGAGTTTCGGCGATTATCAGTATTCTAACCAGGTATCGAATGACCCGTAACTAGGAGCTATTATTATGTAAACCAACTTATAAAAAAGAACATAACATTTTTTAAGATCTGTAACTCGATTGTGACGCAAATGTACGTCAGTGTATGTTCAACATCAAATTAAACACATTAAACTAGCTATCGTAAAACGCATCTCACAAATTATTATACAAGAATCATATTTGAAAAGGTTTATAAAGATAAATAGGTACTAACTCCATTTTCCAAAACTCGAAACTGAAAACTTAATTGCACTCATTTTTTTAAATGCGGTCTGTGTGCTGGAATTTATAATTGTAGATTATTAGTTAATTGAAGTTGCTTAATTCAATAGATTACGTATTTCTTTTGGTATCTCAGATTTTAGTGATTAAAATCAAAGCTAAAAATGAATTTCTTTCGATTTTCGATGTAATTTTTAAAATATTATTACATTTTTAGGGTATTCTATTTTTATTGTTATGGTCTCAACTGTTTGAATAAACGATTGAGTAATAATACATTTTGATCTCAACTTTATGCTGTTGAAATGCGATCTCTCAGGCGAATGTGTGGTAAGACTATGTATGATTAGTGCACAAATGTCGAAATTAGAGCAGAGTGCAAGGCTGAGATAAGCATTATCGACAAAATTAAGAAAGGGCTTTTACGATGGTTTGGTCATGCGGAGCGAATGAGTGATGAATGAACGCCTAAAAGAAGTTTAAATGCAAGTGTGCCTGGATGCAGAAGCCGAAAAAGACATGGCATGACCAAGTACGACAAGTACGTGGACATGTGAAAAGTCGGAATAATCAGCGTATGTTCATAAGAAGATGACTGTATGAATGTAGAGGAAGCAAAGTAAGTATGTCAGGACAGAGTGATATGGCGTTCTATCTTCTCTGCCTACCCCTACGGGGGAAATGGCGTGATGGTTAATTAGTTAGTTAGTTATCTCAACTGTTTCAAATAACCCATAATATTAATTTTTGATTCGTAAAAAAAATAATACAGGCAGTATTATTGACGTTGTATTATTGAAATAAAGATTAAATGTACGTTACATTTATTTAAAAAAATGTAAAAATGTTCCCTTGGCACGGGATATCTCAGTGACTGAGGAACATTATTATTATTATATTAAAAAAAACTTACAACGTACAAATATTTAAAAAAACAAATAAATAAAATATATACACCTAATATTAATTTATTTTATGATATTAAGCATTCCGGCTTTTCACTGTTAATATACAAGTTCAGATAATTACTAGATATGGATACAAAATACATACATAAATACTAAGTAGTTGAAATTGGGAATATTGTGATACATCAAGTAGCCACTTAACCCAGCCAGTGACAGGTCATAAGCCCTGTAAACGCCTATACATCCTTATTTCCCTTCCAAACTTTTCGTCTTTGTTGAGATGTCAATAAATTGTAGTGAAACAAAGTAGATGTATCAATATACGAATATACTAACGCATCTAATACAAAATTCGTAGAACACTCATCGTAAGGAATAGGTAAGTTGGTATTATGAATTAAATATTACTTATATACAGCCGCTCATTTTGCAAATCGTTCTGCATTTTGCGTTAGAGCAACGATACGTATTAAATGAGCCTTAGGTACGTTATTCATAACTATACCAATTCCAAGCGTTGATTTTACTTTTGACAGCTCGATTATGTATCGATTAGGGATGTCCTAATGCGTTACTGAATCGATTTCTCATAAAAATCGACTTTATTTATAAAGAAGTTTTAAGCAATTTAACGCATTTATATTTTATTTTTGCTCAACATTTTAAACGTTTAAAACAGAGTTTATATTACGAAAGCGCTGTCACAAATTTTTCTTTATTCAATAAAATATATTACAAAAAATACATGATTTCTTTACTTTAATTTACTTAATTGGAGTTTGTCATCGGGAGCAGGAGCTACAGAAAACCCAAATATGCATAGGACTATTTTATTGTCGTAATGTAAATTGAGAAATTCTGTGTCGCGACAAACAAAGAAAAAAAAAGAAATAGGTTTTAATTTAAATCACATTTTATATTTTCATAAAATAATTAACTTGAATAATCCTCGTTGCATAAGTAGGCTCAATAAACATCGATATCGATAAATATCGGAGCTAAAGAACATGTGCTTCACTATCGTAAAGAAAAAAACATGAAGTTTTGCAAGTATTGCATGAAGTATTGCAATTTTCTCAATGGATGACAGAGAGTTCACATGTGACGCATCGCGCCATTTTACTGTATATTGGCAGATATGGATATCAAATACTAGGTGAAATGGGGAATGTTGTAATACATCAAGTGGCCACCTAACCCAGCCAATGACAGGTCATAAGCCCTGTAAACGCCTAGATATCCATATTCCCTTCCAAGTTTCTCGTCTCTGTTGAGATGTCAAAATGAAGTATTGCATTTTTCGGTCTTAGGTTGCCTGTCAATAATTACGGAACTTAATAGGCGCCCATCTGTCAAAAGTAAAATAAACGCTTGGAAGAGATATATAACCTGCAAATTGCCTTATTTTGAATTCGCCGTGAAAAACGCCAAAATAATTCCGTGGTGGGGGTATTCAAATTAGAGTGTGACTGATTCCCCTTACGAATAAAATAACCAGAGTTCGTTACCTATACTTAGTGTAAGGAGAAGATATGGCGTAAGAGACCGGCCGGGTAAAAAATAAGCTATAATTTTTTTATCTAACAACTTCCTCAGTCGGTCGGTTTGTTTTGTTAGCGGTTTAGGTGTCACGAGCTTTATAGCCTAAAATTAAACCAGCTGCTCTCAAAACTTTATAAACTCATATAACATCATACCTTTCCCGCATCCCTAGAATATTTTAATTTATAAACTCATCATCAATCCGTTTTGTTTAATAGTCCCTATTAAGTCACGAGTAACACTGATTTGGTACATACTAACCATAGCCTAAAATTAGCCTCCAATAAACTCATCTGCTCATTGATATATATTTATTTATGAATTGCACAAGGATGAAATCAAAACTTCGTTAAGCATAGCATGGATGTACGGCGTTATCTTTCCGAGTGTTAGCACACTTTGTTGTCACAGGTATGAGCGAGCATCTTACTTTTTACTTTTATCTCACTTCTGTACATATTTATTTGTAGTAATCTACGATGAGCATGCGAGCATCCTCCCAAGTCGGGTGCACGTCCCGCAGCTCTGACGCAAACTGCCGATGGGTTTGTCAACCTGATGCCTTGTAAAAAGGCAAGCATGGTTAAGGCTCTCTGGAGGCATACGTAGTACATGGCCTAGTCAGCTGGAACGCCTTCGCCGGATGAAAGTAGATACCAAGTGTTTCCGTGTCCGTTGGCTCACCGCTGTATTAAATTCAAAACCCCGCATACCGCACAACTCAATGATAAATATAGTGAAGGAAATGAATAAGATAAACAAAAATAGGACACAAAATGCTAAACATTCTTCAGGTTTATCGGATGATTTGATGTCAGCCTTCTCCGTGATGAGTTTTCCGTGGTTTTATCATCATCCCAGGCAGATGCGGAGAAATTACCTTTGGTCCACACCAGATGTATCCCGTCTAAACCCAACACAATATATGTATAGTCAATTAAGGACAGTCAATGATAGAAAATTCACTTGATGAAATATAAACCTTGTACATTATAAGCAAGGTAAAAAATAAATGTAACTCCCATTTAAAAAAAAAACCACCTGTACGGGCTTGTAAGTTCCCTACATTGGTGTAGAGTGGCATGCGAGAAGCAGGAAATAAATGTGTATGTGTAAACTCGAAGGACCTTTTGCGTGTAATCACATCTGCACCAATAATTTCCACAATATAAAATATAAAGTATCGACAGGAAAACCAACAGCAAAGGAATTACTCCACTAACCTTGAAGTAGGTTTCACATTGGTTCCTCGTATTGGTACAGCGATGGGTGATTGGCCATCAGCGGGAAGCACAGCAATTCTTAGTCGTGGCTTAGGCGGCGGGATTATAATGATGATAAGCGGGTTTATAATAATAATTAGCGGGTTTAGTGAATAGAAAATAACGGGGCGACAAGGCGTGCCTGTGAGTGAGCAATCAATTCTCAACTGACATTTTACTCAAAAAATGCATCTTGCGTGTGACAATTTGTGGAACATATTATGATATATTGAAAAATTATTGGGTAGATACTCCGCATATTAGAGACCTGACAACAAATATAAATCTATACACCGTGTCCCACGATGAGACCGCGAAACTCCGGAGGGTGATTGTTCATGGTATTCTGAGAAAAAAAATCCTTATAAAAATTTTTGATCCGGGCATTTCCAATATATTAATTTAAAAAAGTATTCATAAAAAGCGACTATGTAATACTGGCTTCTGTTTGAAATGCTAGCGGTGGCGGGGTGGCAGTGGGCGGGGAGGAGTGGGGTTCCGCTCTGGTCACCGAACGCCTTGCCTTGTGCGGACATTTAAAATTCGAATTTCACATCTGAAATTGGTGCAGGTCACGTGGTGTTAGCCAGTTCAAAAATGGACGGTATTACACGCGTGAATTTTTTATTCATATTTTAATCATTTTTTTAAGAAATTAGAATTGAGTTTTTTGAAAAACTTTAAAAAGATTTTTTTCTCAGAATATCATGAATAATCACCCTCTGGAGTTTCGCGGTCTCATCGTGGGAAACGGTGTATATAGGAAATTATTGGTTCAGGCCCAAACACCACCGCATACCTAATGCTACTCGCCATTTTTTCCCGTACTTTGCTGCTAATCGTAATGAGAATTTTATATAAAATATTTCTGTCAAAGTTTGAGGGTCTCTAGACGCGCTAGAAATGGTAATAACAGTGCCGGGGCCCGAATTTCGAAAAGCAATAATTTCGAGACGCCATAACTGTGTAACACGACCATCGGACTGTATGTAATTGTGGGGATCGATTACCTTACAATAATCAGTATTACGATCTACATTATACATTTCATACTGATACTGGGGCCATGGGAAAGGATGGACTTGGGAACGACATCTAGGGGACAGAGATGGATTTATGGTGGTTATGGTAAAAATCCAAATTTGTGGGATGCCATTTATATGACCGACTGACTGTATGCAACTGCAGGGATCGACTACCTTACAATAATCAGTGTGTTTCTTTTTTCAGTTATTTAGGAATAAAAAGATAAATTTTAACACACATATCTGCACCAAGTGGTGCCCGATGGCACTGCATGATACACCAGGTGCAGTAAGTCTTGATCATTTGTAACACGAAGGTGAAATGATCAGTCTTACGCTTCATAGCCAGTCCAAGGTATCGCATATGAAATATTAGAGTGAAAAATCACAATGAAATAAAATGTTCGTTTTGACTCTGTCGGGAATCGATCATTATCGATCGCTTACCAAGGTTCTGCAGTGCTTCCGGTATGTTTGCTATCTCAGGAATAAATTCCTTTGAAGCCACGGTGCGCGCCTCAAAGGGCCAACTTCAGGAGTCGGCTGTTTTGGTGCAGGAGTGGGATGGTTCAAGCCGCGCTGCTGTACGCGGACGGCCCACTGTTGAAGCATTGATCGAAGATTTTAAATTTTCGACTAACTACCTTGAGTCCTTTTTGTTTTTGTTTTCCGCATTATCACATTTTATCTTTTTTTATTTTATTTTATTTGATTTAAATTTTATTTTTTTATCTTTAACATAATCTGGTTTTTCTTCTTCTTTTTTGCTTTGTGTACATATACCTATTGTATCAAAGATGATGCGAATTAAATGGATATTATTATTGTATTATATGCACGGTAGCCCAACGTGCTAACCACTACACTACGATGCAGACGGTATCTACATGTCCTTAAACCAGTCCTTATATTATTTTTGATATCTAATAATCATTGGTTTACATTGCTGTCAAATATCTTCAAAAGATCCTCTACATCCGCCACAACCTAACACCTTAGTACCCCAGACAAAAAATCTCATCTAAATAAATCCATTTTTTTTCTTTTTCCATTAACACCATCAGTCCTGGGGACCGCTTGGCTTTATTTTTTTTTTACTCCCTATTGTTAGCGGGGAAATGGAACTGGTCGTATCATTGTGTAAAATGTGCGAATTCATATATTTTAATTGAAACCTTTTATAGGCCGTCCGGACCCTTTGTGCCCTCTGTTTTAATCGACTGTCACTTTGAAAGATGCGTCCTTGGGTTCCTTTACGAACGCCGATAAAAAACCAATACATAATGGTAGAAATAATGAGTGTCTCTAGGAACTTTTTAGGCGGCGCCAATTAAAAATTGTTTTGTTTTGTTCGTTTTTTGGGCCGGGCGTCAATATGATTTTTAGAATTAACGTTCAAATGATAATTTACATTAACTTTTTCACTCTCATCTTATGAAAGAAAAATTTACCGACTGATTTTTATAGTTATTTTTTTATTTGAATTGAGATTAAATTAAATCAAGAATAAATTAAATCAAGCTGTTCTTCTGATCATCTTGCCTTCGTTGTATCTAATCATCAAGATTCAATGCGTTTGGTGTACCAATGCAGTCCCCTATGCACCTTTGGGTACAGATAAGGGAAAGTAGAAGTAGTTTTTTTTTTTAAATAAAATATTTTTGTGGAAAATTTTGTTTTAACTGATCACACGATAAAAAAACAAAAGCTAGGTACTGATGCTTTTGGATTTTGGAAAGATATAATAATTTTAATCAACAATTTTTTCCAAAATAGGTACCTACCTACTTAACAATTTTTTTTTATTAGACCGTCCGTATTTGTCATAAATACTTAGCTAACTAACTAACCATCACGCCATTTCCCCGAAGGGGTAGGCAGAGAGGATAGAACGCCACACACTCTGTCCTGGCATACTTCTCTGCTTCCTCCACATTCATACATCGTCTCATGCACGCACGTCGATTATTCCGACTTCTTACATGCCCACTTTCAAGCACTTGTTTTACTTGATCATGCCATGTCTTTCTCGGCCTTCCTCGACTTCTACATCCAGGCACAGTCGCATCATATATTTTTTTAGCCGTTCTTTCATCAGCCATTCGCTCTACATGACCGAACCAACGTCAAAGACCTTTCTTAATTTTGTCGATAATGCTGTCCGTATTTTCAAAGTTCTGTGATGTGTTTCAAAAATGTAGGTACACTACGACAAAATTTACAGTTAATTAACAGTTACCTATTACAGTTAATTTTTCGCCAGCTAAAATTTAAGTGTCCGTATTTTGTGTGGAAAAAATAAAGTAGGTACTAACCCACACATAACCTACACAAACATATATATTTAATCAATATAATTTACGTAATGGCTGTCGGCAATTGCATTACATAATTCAGTGCACAAGATAGCAATAGTCGGCGAATGACGATAAAATTATGTTATCAAATGGTTGACACATTGACAACTATTGATTGACATAATGACATCATACCATTTAGAGCTAGTTAGGTCATCCAAGCAAAGGTTATAAGGTCATTATGTCACTTGGTTAAATGATTTATCATTACTTGTCATGTAATAATATTATGTCTGCGTCATGTAACTCAAGCGGACATGTTTAGATAAATGGGAATAAGAATTTAATACTCTAGTCAGCAACATCACGAAATGGAGAATAGTTAATAGTTAATAGAAGAATTGAGTGAGTATAGTTATGGAGTTTTACATTGATTCATTTTGGATGCACTTTTAAATGTTAGTTCTGCCAATGTACCTACCTACATATAACTAAACTAACTAAATAATCATCACGAGAGGATAGAACGCCATACAACTCTGTCCTGGCCCACTTTTCTTGCTTCCTCCACATTCATACACGTTGTCATGCACGCATGTCGATTATTCCGACTTCTTAAATGCCCACTTTCAAGCACTTGTTTTACTTGATCATGCCTTGTCTTTCTCGCCTTCCTCGACTTCTACATCCAGTCACAGTCGCATCATATATTTTTTTAGCTGTATAAAATACAAAATAAATCAAACATAAATATGAAGATTAATAAATACCTAAATAAAGAAAAAGAAAAAAAATGAAAGCATAAACTCTATACCAGCTGACTGTTTAAAGTTTAATTATAGAACATGGAACCATATGGACAGCGGACATCCAATCAGATAGCAGGTATGTTCGATGCTCCATTACGTCACGCGATTCGTTCGATTTATTATTTTAAATTTACTTCCGTCAAATGAATTAGAATTTAGAATGAGTTAATGGTTCAGTTTTTGAATACGTTTTTTCTTTACTTAAGTGGTGTTTCTTGAGAAGATATTTTTTTGCACAAAAAGCAATTAAACTATCTATAAATTAATTAATATTACGAAAAAACAATTAACCAGACAATTTGCAGTCTGTTGATACTAAAAAGCGACGAAAAAAAATTAATTAGAGTATAAGGTATTTATTATTCAAATTATTTAAACTTAGGTTTAAGTAGATACCTACCTAAATAATTTTAAAAATATGTAATCGCTTTTTCAACCTGCAGTCATTGTCTTTTTTATTAAATACAAATTTTGTAGTCAATTCAAAAGACCTAAGCATAGATCAAAGAAAGAAAAAAAGATTTTTGGAACCTTTGCCCATTTTTAGTCTCTGCATTTTAAATCCAAGGCGCTTTATAAGAAAATGAGATATTTTAAGAAGTAAAGCAGTAAAATTTTACTTATTTGTTGAAATACGTATCTATAAAATTATTTTTAAAATGCATCGGACTGGAAATGACGATAGGCACTCACATATTTTTTAACCAAAAAAGGTATTTTGAAAATTCGCAATCTACCTATATGAAACAAGTTTAGTTCTCCTACTAGAAAAGCATGTTCTCAGAGAACCTAAAATGCACATTTCTAATACATATTAGAATTAGCAATTAGACCATAAAAAAAATATTTTTTTTAAATTAAAAAAAAAGTAGGTACCTACCTACTCTATTGCCAATTTTATTTAGGTACATTTACAAAACTAACGATACATATTGGTAAAAATTGGTGCTTCACGATTTTTAAATGTTTTGTGTTTACGTCATGGATGTAGATACCATAAAAAATAGAAATTGAATTTGAAATTTAATTTCGAGTATCTACCGATAAAATTTCTCATTATTATTATCAGTGGGAATTTGTCTTAAAAAGAAGCCATAAATAATCGTCACAATTCGCGACCAATTCAAATGTCGAGGTCTTTTGACCAATTTGTTGAGTCTTAACAAATATTTATATTCTCATCTTCGTCAGAACGAATCCAGTTCGGATTTTTACGAAGCATTGTGTGGTTCAAAACTGAAAGGCTTTTTTAAAAATCATTTCTTTCGAATGTTAACAAATTAGAACAAAACACTGAAAATTAAAACGCGAGTTAAGTAAATTTACGTATTAAAAAAATTTCGAGTATTTTGCCCAAACGTGCAAGTATAGGTATAATTTGAAAACGTTACAATAAATATTTTAATACAGAAAAAAAACAATTTTTTATTTTTATTCCTGTAACGTAATTTTAGAATGTGTAAAGGTACCTACTCCGGTAAATAAACTGAATGAATTTTGGGTTAAAACTGTTGATATTTAAAAAAACTGATGAAATATAAACGGAGTAATTTAATTTAAATTAAATTCAAAAAATTCAATTAAAAAATGAAACGCAGTTACAATTATACAAGGTACTACTACTTTCCCTTATCCACACCCGATGGTGCATAGGGCACTGCATTGGTACAGCAAGTGCAGCCAATCTTTAGTATAAACAACATTTTGTGTGTGTCCAAATACTTGTAGACAAAAACTGGATTTCACCCATTACGGGCTAATAATTACAATTTGACATCTCAACAGAGACGAGAAGTTTGGAAGGGAATATCAAGTGGCCACTTAACCCAGCCAATGACAGGTCATTAGCCCTGTTAAAGCCTAGATATTCATATTCCCTTCCAGACTTCTCGTCTCTGTTGAGATGTCAAATTGTAATCTTTAGTATATTTACCTACTGTTAAAAACCAACCACTTTGACGGGCCATTTTTAAATAGTTTTAAAATATCCCAGTAAGCAAAAAAGCTGTATCACAAAATAATAATAATAAGAAGAATGTTCCTAAATAAGAATAGATCTGATTAAACTGATGATCACCTTAGACAGGACACTGCAATGCACTGAAATGTTGACAACACAAACGCCACAAACAAGGTATAATAACCCAGGAAAACAGTATCTGTATTCTAAAGGCCGTGAAAACCTACGAACTTAGATTGTGTATTAATGAGAAAATCCACTGCTACCCGGAATTGAATTTTAAAAATGCTTTCGTGTAGACGCGAATATTTAAAAAATTTTGAAGTCGGATGAAATATCTCAATAATTTACCCAAAAAATAAATAAAAAATGTTGAAAATAGCATTCATTTCAAAATCTTAAACAATGACGTCACTCCTTGTATCTAAGTGTATGTGTTTTCCGTTTTCGTTTTTAAAGATGGCCGCCATTCACACTCCCTAGAACAGCTGTTGACAGTTTAACTGACAGTTGGCTGGAGAAATCGTTTGCATAGATTTTTGACAGTTTTGTTATTGGCTGGAGAAATATGTTAGCCGTGCCATGCCGTTAGCCGCCGTTTTATGACGTCACCTCCTGCAAAAATGACGCACTTAGTACATAGTAGTATTTGGTGCGGTATTTGAAATGTGCAACTTTAAAAAATCGTATCTTCATCAATAACTTATAAAAAAATATTAAATATTTTTTTTTGCTTAGTTAAATAGTACGTTTATAGAAAAAAAATACTTTAGAAAACAGTGGATTCCTTCATTGATCGTGAAATTTAATTTGTTGATATTAAAATTAGTGCCCATATTTTTCGTAGTCCCCAGTAGAAAAGAAAGCCCACTTCTCACGCATTTTTCAAATCGTGCGTTATTTCGGTGGTCCGCGATGCACTTCACAGTTTCGCGAAATATTTTCCCATCAGTACTCAGTTCTGCATAATGAGAGATAAATTATATCGACTGACGTTTATATTTCCGTGTTCCTGCATATTTCTACACTAAGACAATTATTGTTTTACACGAGTTACAGTCTAATTACGTTGAATTGGCGTGGGAGGCGTCATTAATAATTTCAAATTTGAAACAGAATGAAGAATTATTATTACAATAACAGTGAAAAAAAAAGCTTTTTTGTCATTACCCACTGTTGTATCTTGACTCGAAATAATTAGGTTTTTTTCCTAAAAACTGTTACAAACTAGCGACCCATCGGTGGGGCGGGTTATGACTTTTTCCACATTTTATAAAACATAATTTTTCTGCCTTACCCCGGAATTGGTTGTTCCCAAGATAGCATCACAATATCCTTAAAACCGTTATAATATTTAAAGTATATTTTTACAATTTCCATAGATAGTAAATACACAATGATCAAAAATGTTGTATTTCCGTTTTAAATATATGTAGAGGAGGGTGGATAATATAGGGAGGGTCCGATGCCTTGCAGGAAACCCGCTTGCACAGCGCGGGTGTAAACTGTGCGCCTCTCGATTTAAGCTTAGACTATGATGTTCTCTGCGTAATCTATACAATGTTTTAAAAACACGAAGTTACGAGTGACTTTTAACGCCCGTTATTGGCTAATGACGTCATGACCTATCATACCACATATATTTATTTACATTTATTTTTTTTTTTATATTTATTTTATTTTTTATTTATTACAATTTATGTAGTAATAACACAACTCGTAGTACAACCTGAAAACTTGTGGATCTACATCATTTTTGCAAAATTCATATGTAATATGTAATATAATCTGAGTTGAAAAATTTTTTTTTTTCTCATAAATTCTTTCATTACAGATAATTATATTTCACTTTAATTCAAATATATTATTGTGTATTTGTTTGAAGCATACTTCGATATGTTTATTATATACCCATGTAAAAAAATAATTGTCACAATTTAGCACAACAGTACTATTCTCTATTTATATTTAATTTATGTATCGCTTTAATTAAAGTGTTTTTTTGTAAAAGGCATGCGCCGTAAATAAATAATAAATAAATAAATAAATAAATAAATACCCGTTCATTACGAAAGGCGGAAAATTCATTACGAAGTCAGCGCCCATATTGATGTGACGTCACACCCCATGGCGCGCCAAATGGAGGATTTTGCGAGCGATTTGAAAAAGCGCTATTCAAACCGCGCTAGAAAATTCATATGACATCGTAAAAATTAAAAAAAAATTCCATTGATATTGTTATTTTTTAATCATTTTTTTAAAATAAAAAATAGAAAATCTGAAAGAACCCAATTATATTAGAGCCACGCCGCGTGTCGCAACGCGTGGGTTTGGAATCGATTTCATACATTTAGTATGAAAATGATTATTTTAATTTTATTTTTATTTGTTTATGGACAGCCAACAGACATACACTTATTTTAAATATATACAACATTAATTTCTAACAATAATGTCCACTTAAAGGCTATCACTTAAGTATCTAAAAATATTGAAACATTTATTATTGTTGCAAAGTACCCATCCTGTACACAGTTGCTTATTTGTAATATGTAAAGCATAAATAAAAATGTTTTAAAGGAAAAGTAACATGAAGTAACATTATATTGGACATGTCCCGGGTGTTGCCGACCGATCGACCGATCGGCCTGGGATCGGTGATGGGGGAAGCGTGGCGACACGCGGTGTGGCTCTAATATAATTCCGGCTTTATTCTTCTAGCGACGAGGGTAAAAATATAAAAATATTTTAGTTGAAGAGTTATTTACTTTATCATCAAAATAATAATTTAAATTTTAATAAAGGGTTTTCTACAATATCCATTTTCCTAATTTCATCACAACCCGCACCACCCTCTCTTATTTCCTCTACCTTGGAAATACCGTTCTACCTCTAAAAATATATTTTTATTGAGTTTATTCCGCCTCGTGGTGTAGTGGTTAGCGCGTTGGGCTTCCATGCGTGAGGTCGCGGGTTTGATTCCCGACGGGGTCAATATAAAATATTTATTTCCACTTGGTTTTCGTATTAACCTTGGAGTGGAACTGAAGCGTAAGATTAATAATTTTATCTTCACGTAATAAATTATCAAGCTGCACTTGGTGTACGAATGCAGTGCCCCATGCACCATTAAGTAACTAGCAGAAGAAGCAGAGTATGATCTTACCGTGCATGGAATAAAAAGTGTTGACATTACCTAATGCGAGAGTTCACCTCAGAACTACGGACGTGGATCTGACTTGGGAGGAGTGCGCGAGAACTGGCGGGTAATCGTTTGGCGTGGATGCAACTTGCGGAATCCATATACTTCACATAGCGAGGGAATGAGGATGGTAATGATGAAGTTCAGGCAATCTCAATTCTGTTCATTTGTCGTATTTTTAAAAACTATTCCGAATAAGTTTTCTTTAAATTCTTATATAAAAGGCTTTCATCCTATTCATTGCACACTGCAAGTATAAGAATTATGGAGATATTCGAAAATGCAAAATCAATCTTGAGGTGAATTGAAATTTAAAAAATTACGATAAGTTTGGTGCGCCCTCAGGAGAACTAGAAATTAAAAATAATGCCCAATTTAAAAGGGGCTGTTAATTAGACATTTATCTGAAAAGCCATTGGAAGTTTGAAGAGTTTTAGGAACTTTTTTCGTCGTAGCCAAGCTTCGGCTGGAGAAAACTTAAAACACTAAGTATGCACGCTTGTATTATTGCTTAATTGGCCTAGAAACAGGTGGATCTCAAACTGTGGGAAGTCAGAATTTCATATTATGATAAAATGAAGAGGATCGGAAATTAAATAAGAAGGGATAAGAGCATTATCGACAAAATTAAGAAAGGGCTTTTACGATGGTTTGGTCATGTGGAGCGAATGAGTGATGAAAGAACGGCTAAAAAATTTAAATGCAGGTGTACCTGGATGTAAAAAGCCGCGGAAGGCCGAGAAAGACATGGCATGACCAAGTACTTGAAAGTGGACATGTGAAAAGTCGGAATAACCGGCGTATGTGCATGTGAAGATGTATGAATGTAGAGGAAGCAAAGAAAGTCTGTCAGGACAGAGAGGTAAGGCGTTCTATCCTCTCTGCCTACCCCTACGGGGAAATGGCGTGATGGTTAGTTAGTTAGTTAGTTTTAGTTAGTTAAAAATAAAAAGTCTATTGTAATACATAAATATTTATTATTACATTAGTATTTAACTAAGGTTGCTTCTGAACCGCTCAGCCGCTTCTCCATACAATCGAATTCCTCAATTTCGCCCCTGGAATCAGCACTAGATCACTGATATTTCATATTTAGATACCGATAAGAATTGTGTTTGCATGGGTTATTTTTTTTATAAAAACACGCTTTTGGTCAATTTCTAAAACGTGTGAAAAAATCATTGCCGAAATCGAGGAATACGATTGTATGGAAAGACGGCTGCGGGTCACGTGACAGAGGTTGGTCTTAATTTTTTCAGCAAAAATTGATAGCACAAGGAAAAAAAATTTTTTCATGTCCTCATAGTTTGATTTTCGCTACCAGGAGAACATGCAAAGAGAGGGATCGACGTCACCCCTTCTGTTTTCAGCAAGCAAGCCCTGGTGACTTCAGACAATGCCTCCGCGTTATTAGGCGGGGGGGGGATCTTTATGATTTTTATTTAATAAACGTGAGTACCTGGATACCTCTTCCGCTTTCTGTGCTCTTGGGAACAAGAAGCTGCAAAAATAAAACTTGCACACAGATCGGTGAAACCAAAAATTTAAGCGAATGATTTATTAGTTTTGTTCGCCTAGCGGTATAGTGGATAGCCCGTTGGGTTTGAGGTTGCGGGTTCAATTCCCGAAGGGGTCAGTCAATATGAAGTAATTATTTTAACGTGTTTTTGCGTAAAAGCATTTCATACGTGATACACTGGACTGGTGCTAAGTCAAAATACTTTTTTTTTTGCATAATTTAAACATTTACAATTTCTTGCATGTCGCGTCTCTTTGTATAGGATATGGGCTTTATCGTGAATATAACGTGTTTAGACAAGTGTGTGAGTAAATAATACATGGATAATAATTTAGGAGACCTTATAAATACATCCATGCAATCAGTGCAGCTTGCTACTTGATACTTATACCTCCCTTTCCTATAAAATATTCATCCAGTATGGAAAATAATTAAAATTCCACCCCCTTCCTCACCCCCCGCTCTTTCTCCTCTACTCCCTATACGTCAGCCCTTTCTCTTAATTATGATGAATTTACAGGGCTGCTATCTTCTATCATGCCCTCTCCCCTCTTCCCTCCTGCGACCTGTTATATCATTCATCTCTCTCTATCACTCCCTTGATAAGGTTTAACGACCCAACCCTTTCCAAGCTCCGCGATATCACAATTTTTCCAGGGCTGCCAAAATATAAAATTGTTTATCGTGGTTATTCTACATTGATATTTAAAAATACCGATTCTTTCCGATGTCTTATGAATTTTTTGAAAACATATGTTTATGCAGAACGGATAATTGTTGAAAATTAACACCTTCCTACCAACGTAACCCTAATATCTAAAAAGAGAAGCGTAAATTTTTTTTTTGCGAAAAAATAATATGAAAATTAGGTACCTATACAAGAAAAAGTATACAGGATCATTAAAATCGCGACTTTAATCATAATACGCCTTCAAGGGATATCAAAACTTCGTTCTTAAAACGCCACAGCCATAATTTTCTATTTAACTCAGTGCACAAGGTATCTTTCCATCTACTACTATAACTCCCCCCTTATACGCACCTAATGGTGCATAGAGCATTGCATTGATACACTAAGTGCAGTGAATCTTGTTCTAAGTAGGCGTTGGCCAGCCTTGCGCTTCAGCGCCAGTCCAAGGTCCATATATGTAATACGAGATTCTCATTCAAATAAATATTTCATAATTGACCCCCCTCGGGAATCGAACCGCGACCTCATGCATGGCAGTCTAACGCGCTACCGCTACACCTCTAGGCGGACAACGCCTACTTAGAACATCGAAAAAAAATTATGGCAAGATTAATCAGTCAATGCAACATATTAAGAGCAGATTTTTGTAAGAAAATACTAAGATTCTGAAGTTCGATTTTAGAAAAAGAATAATTATAGAATCTAATAAAAATTTAAATATCATCATTTTTACTTGCAGTCTACGTTGATTTATAAAAATGAATTTTTAATAATTACGTGCCTACTACTTCCCTTATCCGCACTTAATGGTGTCTTAATGGTTTACTCAAATAATTAAATTTAGGGTACCTACTGCTTTCTAATAGCCGGATATAATTGTGTCAGAAAGTAGG
>JAGVSP010001762.1:0-107033 GCA_022494985.1 Micrasema minimum
TCCCTTACACAGGGTAAACGCCTTTGGGGGTTTAACCGCGCGGTTTTCTTTACGGTTTTCTGCGTTTCGGTCGGAGTTTGCTAGACGAGAATAATATGAGTTGCTTTACTAACTGGGGGGGCTACACCCCCCGGGGCTTGTGTTTGTCATTATCCCGAAACCAGTCCTTTTTAGGTAAAACTAAAATTTATCTGCTCTGGTGTAGTGGATAGCGCATCGGGCTACCATGCAGATGGTAACAAGTTCGATTCCCGACGGGGTCAAAGAAAATTTTTATATTATTTTAAAAAAACGTAATGTGACACCTTTTACTGGCGCTCAAGCTGAAGACTGATGGTATATTAATGTAAAAGTAATAATCTTTCAAGCTTTTGTTATTGGTGGCGACTGCAAGCCTTTAAGTTTCATATTAAAAAAAACATTTAAATTACAAAAAAAAACAGAAGAGATAGAAAAAGATACAGAAAGCTTTCAAAAATAATTTTTAAAAAACAATTAATATAAAAAAACAAAACACCTTAAATTTATGTTTTATTTTTGTTTGTCTTTCTGGCTATTTTCTGTATCCTGTTCTGTCTTGTCTTTCTGTATTCCTCGTTTTTCTTTCCAAACCCCGACTCCCGCTTTTACAACGGGGAAAAAAACGGCGCCCTGGCGGAAAAAAAGGTTCCCACAGCCTCCTACAGATTGCCCTCCGTTCTTCTTTCTGGATTATTAAAACGCGTAGATTTCCATTATTTACTGACATGACAGTTGAATTGACCCCGATGGACACTGGGTGAAAATTTATATTCCTTAATGAAAAGCCTGCCATTTTATCTGTAAACACGTAGAAGATTAATTCCTCCCCTTAACCGAAACCCATGATGTTAGGGTACTAAAATTTGTCTGTATTTATTTTTATTTTATTTATTATAAAGGTAAAATTTTTTCAAAGGTTTTATTTGGGTGGATTTCTTAAGGGAAGGGCGGCTAAGGATAATGATTTCTAATTAGTTTAAAAAGTGGGACTTTAAAGGATATTAAAATAAAATAATTTTATAAAGATGTTTAAAGGGAGGGGAAGGGGTTGGGGGCAGAGGGAATGGCGTCTAATAGTTTAGGGTAGATGGGTTAAAAGAAATTTGAAAATTTAAATCGAATTGATATATTGTGGAATTATATCGGCGTGGTGTTGGAATATTTTTATAAAATATTTTGGGAAAGAATTTCAAACAATTTTATGGTTTTGTCCTTTAAAATTCAATTTTTATGGCCAAAGGAAGTTAGTTGTATATTAAGTAAGTTCTATTTTTGATTATTTAGTACATGAAATAAAATTTTTGTTGGGTTTTTAAAATTTTTTATATTTTTTTTTTATTTTTTTAATTTTTTTTTTTTCCCTTTTTTGAAAAAATTTTTAAAAAAGGTTAAAAGGGTTTTTATTTTTTTTGGTCTTAAAAAAGGGTTCTTTTTTTGGGGATTCTTTTTTAAATATGATTTAAAAATTTGATTTTTTTTTTTTGTTCCCCCACCAAAAAAGGTTTAAATTTTCACACTTTTTCCATGAAAAAGGGGGGAAATTTTTTAAAATTTTTATTTTTAAATTTTTTTTAAAACAAAATTTTTGGGTTTGAAAAAATTTTTTAAAAATTCCTTAATATTTTCCCTTTAAATTTTAAAAGGTATTTTTCCCCCTTTTTGGCCTTTTTTTTTTTTGGGAAATTTTTAAGGGGCTTTTTTTGGGGGGAAATTTTTTTTGGGGGATTTATTAAAATTTTTTTTTTGGGGGGAAAATTTTAAAAAGGTGGTTTTTTTTAAAATTTCTTCTTTCGTCTTTTGGTTTGGTTTTAATCGCAAATATTTTCAATTTTTTTTTTTTTAAAATTTTGAATTTTAAAATTTTGTTTTTAATTTAAAAAAAAATTTTTTTATTTTTTGGGGGGGGAAAAAAAAAATTTTGACCACAAAAAATTATTTTTTTCCGCCCATTGAGGTTTGGGAAATTTTATAAGGGTTTTTGTCTTTTTTTGAGGGGAAATTTAAGTTTTGGGGTTTTCGAGGGTTTTTTTTAAAATCCAAAAATGAAATTTTTTTTTTTCCCCCCTAATTCGAATCGGCCCAATTGGGGACCAAACCCTAACCACAGGCGAAAAAAATTTTTGAGGTTTTAATATTTTAAATTTAAAATAATTTATTAAAAGTTTTTTAAAAAAATTAATAAAAAATTTTAAATTTATTTACAAAATATTTTTTATTTTTTTTTTGGTTTAATAGGGAAAACCCCTTTCTTTTTTTGTTTAAAAAAAACCGAAACAAAATGCAAAACTTTTAATTAAAAAATTCAATTTTTTAAAGGGCCCCCTTTTATATTATCCAAAATTTTTAAAAATTTTTTGGGGGGAATTTGGGGGGCCCCAAAATTTTAAAAAATTTTAAATAATTTTTCTTTAATTTAAACGAATCGGTTCATAATTCTAAATTTAAAACCCCTTTTTAAATTTTAAAAAGGGTGGGTTTTTACGTGAGTTTTTTAATTTGGTTGGAAATCTAATATTCAATTTATGATAAATTTAAAATTGTAGTACATCGGGTGAGTTACGGAATGTAAGTAGGTTAACTTGTATGTTTTCTACTTAAAATGCAAATTGATTGAGTGATTGGGACCGGGGATTAGGGGGCATCTGTATGAGTAACTGGTCCAAGTGGATAATGTATTTCCTTGGCCGTTAGCAATCCCTTTACTTTTGTTATCTACGTTTATGGAAACACATCCCACCTTCCTACTCTCCTGCCCTCCTGGTATTCTAGGCAAGTAATGCCCGGGATGCAGCACCCCACTCCAGCTTAATTTGAAGCGACTCTGTGTCGCATTGTTGCCCAACGTTACGGTTTGAGCTTTTACAGATCTGATTATTATACGCTTATGAAAAATGCTTTTGTTATTGAGTTCAAAAACTTGATTCGAGTAATCCATCATACGGCTGTAATGAGAGCACCAATTAAATATAACAAAAATAAAAGCTCACAAAATCAACAACTAGAAATTATTGCCCTCGGGAATGATAGCAATAACAGAGACAATGAAAACATCAGTAGTATGGTCGCTGATACAGAAAATGAGCAGGTTAAAATGTTGTGAAGGAGTAGGTGCGCGAACACAATTGAAATGCACCTCAGGATTTTAAACCAATTAATGTTACGCTTTTGATTCCAAATACGTTTAATTGCTTCATATCTTGTAGAACTTGTTTATTATCTTTGCCTTGTAAAAACGACATTTAAAACCTTATTAAAAACTTGTATTCAATAATTGGTGCACAAATTATTACAATCACATCACGCAATATCTATAATTATTCATGAAGTGTTATAAATCAAAAGAGCTCGGTAATTGTATCAAATCGACCAAGAAACTAGAGCAATTATTACGATAACAGCAAATAAAACACTTTGGCAGTAGAAATTTTATTTTGTAAGTCATCTCTAACAAAGAAATCGTTTTATATTAGAATACATATTATTATGGTTATTCTATTCAGCACCAAATCTCGTTCATCCTCAATTGTCAATCTCGGCACAGGGTGTTCGTAATGGAGTCCTGTCAACCGAGGAAACAGTCCTGTTTGCCACACGAATAGCTTCTGAGTCACTACACATAAATAATTCATTCCCCCGTATCACGAACAGCCTTATGCGGTCTAAATTGATTTGGCGACAAGGGAGGGCTCCAAATATTTTAATCGATAAACCCGCGAAGCACGCAATCGAGAAATTCTCACAATGGATTGTAAAAACTTTTCACTCAAATTATAACGGGCGTAAAAATTACTAGAAAAAATATAACAGTCGTAAAACTTGCATGAATAAAAACATTTTCCGGCGAGATTCGCCACTCCACCAAAAACAGTAGGAATTTGACTTTATATAAAAAGCGATGAAAAGCGTTTAAATGTCAAAAGTTTTTACAGGGATTATTTTTAATTCAGCGGAATAAAACATTGGATACGCGGGCAGCCATTTGCACAATCACAACAAGAAAAAAAAATCACGAAAAAGGAGAGGATTTATTGGATAGTGAATCTTGTTTATTAGGATCTTAATAAGCCGTGAAATATAAAAACGAACTAGTCTAACAAGCTGTCTGGAAATTAAAATACGATGCCTATTTGGCGCATTTTGTTACCAGAACAGATGATGAATACGAAGCGAAGAACAAATATCTGAATAATTCATTCGTCATGATATCTTCATATTATAAATGTGAGCCGTCGAGATTTCTGAATTCCAAATAGACACGACCATAATCCGTGGGTCGCGGCTGTATTTGATAATGTACGAACAAATGTGGGCACATGTAATTACGTACCATTGACAAAACAAACTGGGCCGCTCCGAATTTAGTATTCACTGAAGGTGGTCGCTTTTGTGATGTGTTTTCTACCTAACATAATCCCAAACAAGTCTCGTCACCAGCGCGCGGCGTGAGATATTATATTTATTTTAGTACGAACAAATATCGCGGATCTAACTCAGAATTCGTAGATGAAAAGACCAATAACGGTTGATTATTTGATTAATATAAGTTTCAACCCATCAAGCACTGACAAATTATAGAGATGATATCATTAGCGGTTTTATTAAATTACGAATGGGTTTGGGAATTTTAAGTTCTTTGTAATATCTTGAAGAAAAATGAGCCAGCCATGTGAAAACCAGCGGGTATTATTTACGCAGTGTATAATTTACCAACTGTATAATCACCAAGGAGAATAGGGCGTTTTAATCACATGCAGAAATACATATTCAGTGATTTCTCAACCGTTTCATTGCTTGGGATTGAGTAGTTTACTGCCCAAACGACATCACCATACTTCTACCTCCCAAAGTAATTACATTTTTATGACGACTGTTCCGTATAAATTCCGCCTTGTGTTTATTCAATAAACACATCACGAGGTATTTTAAACAAGAAGTTAGTCACCGGAGAAGTAGGTTTATCAAAACATATCACTCAAGTGCTACTTAAAGATATAAATTTAATGGCTCTTGTAAAGAGACAACGTTCTATCTACGTATTTAAAATTCGAATACTACTGTTACTTAAAAATACATATTTCATAAGGTTAGTAAATAAATGAAAATCTGATGTCTAACACCATCGACAAAATTTTTCCAAGTCTATCAACTCGATTTGTGCAGTTTATAAAATAATATTATTATCTGAACATTATCAATTTAATCACAACTTTCCTGTAATAAATTTTTTTTATATACATATTTTTTATTAAATAATTACTTTGTATTCATTGTTATTTGGCACATACAACATACATTGTATGACATTTGTGCCTACAATTTTCCCGAGGAACTTTTGGATGAGATGTTTTACAGAAAATAAATAAAATGCTATAAATCAACCTAGATTTTATGTTGTAATCACTGTTTCGCCTCTTTCAGGGATAAACAGTACAAATTAAGTAAAATTGGTTGGTGTTTGGGGCTGATGGTCAGCCGGCGCACCAGGAGAACAGAACGCTCGAGGAGGTAATCCGTATAATGAATCTGGCCACAATGGCCGGTACTCACCACCCTCAGTCTCGTGCCAGACGATGCCTTCTAGCGTGACGGAGGTACCAGGCTCGCAGGGGCCGAGGCAGTCGGGCTCCGTGATGGTGCCCACGCTGGTTCCCACACACACGTCCGCGCAATCCTGGAACGAGACAACGGAAATTAGAAAATATAAAAAATATATATATTAATCCGATTTTTTCCAATAATTTAAATAATTTACTGCTCAAGAGATATCTAAGATAGTCGGTCGTTGATTCTTAATTTTAGTTAAATGGAAATTTCTCTATGTTTGACTTCAAGCATCTAATCACACCATAAATTTTATGCATCGTAGGAACAAACGTAAGGAGCAAACATAATCGAAATTTGTCAAAATTTAAACTCTAATAAAGTTTTATGTCATAATTTTGTTTTAAAAGCACAAGATGAAATTAAGTTGTCTGGAGTTTTTTTAAGTAAGTTAAGGTTTTTAAAGTATCAAAAATAGATGCTCTAAACAGCAACAACGTTCAAAAGCACAATTTAAAACTTTTTCTCTATTTTTACATAAATATGTAATAAAATACGGTAAAAAATAAATTTACTCATAAATTATTGTTTAAACAAGGAAATGCGGGCTGACGACTATTTGCATAATATTCAAATAATTTAAATGAACGTTTGCGAAGTCAAGTACCACGAATGATTAAAATAATTATGACATAAAATTAAGCATTGAATGTTGAGCACCTAAATTAAAGTCGACATTTGATACGAGGAAAACCACCTTGTTTCCGTTAGTGTGATTCGAATCCTCACGTTGAATTAATGAGGAGTGGTAATAAAGGTGAATTAAAATCAACTCTAAAAAACAAGCCGAACATAAATGTTAGTCGCCACAGAATTCAATAAATTTATTCATGGATCTCTATACCAAACGATCGAGTCGTATCAGGTATGTGTCGTATCAAATATATTTCATATTGATGTCATCGAGAGTTTTAATAATTTCAATCAAATAGTTGATGATTCGTTGACATGAAGAAAAAACAAGAATCGTGAAGGGAAAATTATTTGTATACGGAGTACATAATCCGAAGAGGTATGGTGTGTATATTTGTTATCCGATTCTCCTCGCGTACGTGTTTGCCTTGCGGTGTGTTTGGTATAGCATTCTACAATGGATATGGACCGTCTGCGGCTGCGTCAAGCCAATACAACCCTTATCAACGGCTGACTAGATCGATAGGCTTGTTATTATTTATTGCTTGTGCCGCACGTTCATTCACTTGACATTCTCTGACAATCTCTTTGTTTTCCCGCCTAGTGTTATGTCGCCCGGATTACGGGAAACGAAAAACATGCTTCGGACCAAATGGCCGGTTAGCATAAATTCAAAATACACCGCACACGGTTACATACAATCTTACAAAAGCTTTACCACTAAACCTCTAATTTGAATATGAATATTTAAATTATGAATATTAATTTTGGTTCGGTAAAGGGGTACGCTAATTCCGATGTAAAAGCTGATGTAATGCTTATAAAAAGTATTTTTTATAGTTTTCATTTATTGTATGTATGTTCGTATGAAAACATGATGTTTTATCTATTGATTGTTGTTATTCTGTATTACCGACAAAGCGGAAAGAAAGTTGACGTTAGGGTTTTTATGGAGAGTTTTGTTGGTTTAACAATTGACAGGCATTGCATGGAGACGTGACGGGGAAAGTGCACTTAGGTAATTGGCCTTTTAAGCCTCGAGTGTTCATTATTGCTCTCTCGGTGTAATCTTTCAAAGAGCACACAACTGAACCATTCTCCATTCACGCCGCAAACATTACATCAAACAAACCACAACCGCACCACATTCCACATATTGTGTGCCGCATCATCACGATACCACGAAATAGAGACACTCTTTGCTAGATATACAGTCAACAACGGGACAAAGGTGCTTCAGAACCAGTCAATTTACATCTACAAGTCTCTGTTTGATGTTATTCAAATTAAATCGAATCATTCGTAATAATCTGTCGGATTGTGGTTAATTATTGTTTACGTTGTGACTTTACAGAATTCCCTGACAAAAAATACCGTGTCAAAGTCATTTTCTTTCCCGACAATAAAACACGTAGCCGTTCGAGCATGTTAATTTGGACACGGTTTCGATGACGCGAGCTGGAAGAACCGAGCGCCAAAAACATCTAAAGAATAAAAAATGTCTGATTCGAACCGAACTGTGTGAAAAGCGTGAACTAATTCCGAGAACAAACTTCGTGAATCGAAATGTATTACCGCATAATTGTTTACCACGTTTTATTATTCAACGGATGTAATGAAACTAAACTAATCAAAATACAGTTTTATAATATTTTTAGCTAGCTTATGGGATTCCTACTCGCTAAATATGGAGACCCCTTTATTTTAACTTTAAACTAGATGCCTATGTATTGAAGTAGGTACCTATTACTCTTACAGTCTGTAGATGATACAACGACTTCTTTATTCCTCTGATCTAAGATCCTATTTATTATTACAGACGTTTTTATTTGTTAATATTTTTCCATTCTTAAATTCGTACATGAAAGATTGTTTAAATGTCCACCTTGAGTCTTGAAATTCGCTTTTGTACACATTTTAATGCAGACATGGCATGATCGCCGAGAAAGACATGGTTCGACCAAGTACAAGTACTTGAAAGTGGACATATTAAAAGTATGAATGTGGTGGAAGCAAAGGAAGTGTGCCAGGACAGAGTGGAGTGGCGTTCTATCCTCTCTGCCTACCCATTTCCGACAGTAAAAGTAATTTCCACTATCTACTTGTTTGCGTTTTTATGAACCGCTTAAATACAAAAATAAACTATTCGATTGTTTGAAAGATTACCGCATTTTTAAGGGTAGAAACTTTAAGTAGGGTGTGTGTGTATTTTACGCTTTACAATTTCTATTTTAAAGGGGTTGGTTTTATATGCTGAGGGTTAGAATGGACGTCAATGATCGTTAGTCATTACAAATATCAAAAATAACAACACACCTAGGACTGTTTAAATACTTGTATTGTACGTAAAACTGCACTCGCTGCGATTTCCACAAAGGGTAGGATACAAACTCTGTTGGCTAATGTAAAAAGCCATGCATTCCAGATAAACTAGCTGAATGACGACTCACACTTCAATCAGCTGCATTTACGGCTATAGGCAAGGTTTTAATACCGATCCGTAATCAGCGCACAAAATTTGGAGAGCGCGCTTTTGCTGTTGCGGGCTCGAAATGCTTTCCCACCAGAAGTGCGCAACTATGAGAGTGAAGTGATGTTTCTAAAGAAACTTAAGACCCATTAGTTCTCTAAATCTTTTAATTAATGTATTTTCTACTCACAGAATGCGTTTTATTCACTTTAAATTTCCCAAACCGTTAATTCAATATTTAATGCGCCCTTGAGGTATATTTTTTTACGAAAACGGCGCTATATAAATTATCCATAATAATAATTATTATCTCACGATGAAACCAAATTAGAAGACACATGAAAAATGTGATGTCTCTGGCGTATCAAATCTAAGATCATTATTTTTGTTCATGAATAACCGCTAGTTTGGTGTTCTGTCATTCGTGACGTAAAAATATCTCAAAAAATAGATGTGGAGCAACGAATCATTTATAATTGTATCAACAGAATATAAATACCTAAATATCTATTTAGAAACGCTTGAAATCACATGATATACTAAAACAGGGAACTTATTGCGTTTCGAAAAAAGTTTTACGATTTTTTTTGTAACCATGTAGAAAAATCGATTATGAAAAAAGAAATTTAAATAACGCACGTATTCATTTAAATTCTTATATTAATTTGAATTCAATTGCAGGAGAATATTATTGAATATCTTATCACAAATCATTATTACACATTATCTAATCCTAATTCAAGTCCAATTCGATATGAGTTGGGGCCATGTACAGAAAAAATAACGAATCTAATTATATAATATGATGTTTTAAGTAAAATATCGTACAAAATATAACATCTAAAAGTGAATGTGATTAATTATATTATCGGGTATGTTAAATTACAAATTTAGCTAACATTATTCAATGTTTGAGAGTTATAAACACTTACCTACGATATTGATGAGTTAGGTACGTCGCCATTTTAAGTAAACTTTATTACCGACATCTCAAGTCATAAAATACGATGTTTATGCGTAGGTGGTTTGCGGTTAATGCCATAAAAGGTGGTGTTAGAAATTTTAACTGTTTTTACAAATTTGTTTTCATATCATCGTTATTAAGGTACATTAATTTAGACATGTGAACTATCTGATACCATTACCAGGGCACTATGTGAAGTGAGCAGGTAATTACGTACAACATGCAATAGTCGATAAAGTTGGCTAAGATAATTACATCACTAACTGGAACAATAAATTTAATGTGGCATTATAAATTGCGACTGACATTTTTTTTATTCAAAAAGAAACATTTGAGTTCTTATGATATACCTACTCAACTATTTCTATTTTGGAGCTGCTTTCAAATAGTCGGAAATAACTGTCCCAAAAAGCAGGAAACAAGTTGTGTTGGAGTGAGATTCGAATCTAGAGATTCTAATACGGAGTCCTCGAATCTACCACTAGAACATAATCCGGTTCATATTGATTTATTTAATTTCAATTTGAAAAATTAAATAAAAACATAAGTAGTTTCTCAGAAAAATCTAATATCAGATAATAAAACTTTTTTATGTTATAACTGCAAGCCAAAATATTGTTGAATTAGGTCATTATAGATTTTTCCATGTTATCATTTGTTTATTACATATTTTTCTTCCGAGCCATCATTTTAGGATTGGTCTGCACAAAACACTTGATCTTTCTTTTACACACGACACTTTCCGTGTTTAAAACAATAAAAACGCACTACATTTAGTATACTTTTCAATTACATATGATATCATTCGTTTACTGGTAATTAAAATAGCACTCGCGACTCTCGATACATAGTAAGGTGTACGAAAGAACGCTACTCGTAATATTATGCAAAATAACCGGTAGATTCCCGAGTGAAACACTTGATTATGGAAATGTTCTCACAAGATAAGTATTAGTTATTGATTTCATTATGTATAGAGGTATTGTAAGGATTGTTTGATGTGCTTGTAGAGATAAAAATAAATAATACTGAGAGAGCGAATATAAGTGCAGGGAAAACACTGCATACGTAAGTGTTGGTTGTTTTTGATATTATCATAGTGCCTATGCAAAAATAATGAGTATAGACCAACCCAAGCACTTTGCCGATGGATGAGTTACAACTTTTCGTTTTATGGCGCAAAAGAGCGATTATTTTATTTTTATTTAGTCAATAATAATATACTTATTTCAATCCTTTATTTGCTGTATCTAATTCTCTGAGGCAGTATGCCGGTCTCCACACGGTGGTAGTAATTACTAATAAGTAATGATCGGGGTAGAAACTAACATTACCTTACTACTGTTAATTTGGGCCGACTCTGGTCGGACTGGGTGATGGAAACAATGACCATTATAATACATAAGAGACAGTGGTAGGGGCAATGAAAGCATTTGTTCGCGTACATAACGTAAATTCATCCGTATTTTTATCACACTAACAATATTAAAATCGCGGTTAAGCTTGTTGAAAAAATCGGTAGAGTTGGCTGGACTGAAAAAAGACTCAATAGTCTTTAAAACAGTCTAGGAAAAGGGTGGGGCTTTCATTGTATCTAATTCTAATAAAAAATGTTCACCTTCGGTTTTTCAAACTATTTATTTCACTGGTAATAAAATAATCAAATAACAGCCGCTGCAAAAGCACGATCGCCAAACTTGGTGTTTGGACTTCGCCGGGGTTAACAAAATCTTCACCTGGCTGAATCGAGTGCGGATCTTACGATTAATTGAAAACTAATAGTATACATTACTGCATTGTCCACAAAGCGAATTAGCGGATATTTTTTGAGTAATGCAAACCTGTTAAACCCGTTGGGTCCTTATAAAAAACAAGAATAGTTTGTAACGCAGAATATGGGAATATTTTCTACAATATTATACGCGGGTATTCTCAATTCTGTACACGAACAAAGGAAGGGAAATGTCAAAATGATAAATTACACCCAAATGTATTTATCAGACGGTAAAAGAAACAGAAACAGGTCGTGTCGGCTGTTCGCTCGGGCTTATGTGCCTTGATCAGATACGCCTAATGACAGGTGATGGCTGCGACCTGCGACTCTATTAGGCAACATGTAACTCGTAATTACATTACTAATCAATAATGCTTAATCGCCTATTATCTGAAACGGAATATCCATAATATCATTATCATTATGCTGTTCGCTAACAGCGAATCTATACAGTTTTGTGTTTAATCAGTGAATTGCTCGGCTTTGATTGACTTTTACGTAAATTAATTAGTGTAATATTTTATTTAATTAATTTTAAATTCTTTAAATAAGTGAGTACAGCAATAAAATACACCAGGACTAATTGAAATACGGGAATTCGGGAAAATTCACAGATGTTCCTATTCTTAACTGTAAAATGAAATTATATTCAACGCCACAGTTTGATAATGCCCTAACAAGGCGAAACAATTGTCATGATATGTAGTGTACAAAATAAAAAATAGATCCGTATGAAAGCGGTCATGTGAAAGCTCGAAGCTATCGACGTGCGTGCATGAGAAGATGTATGAAAGTGGAGGAAGCTAGGCAAGTGTGCCAGGACATAGTGGTGCGGCGTTCTATCCTCTCTGCCTACCCCTTCCGTGAAATGGAGCGATGGTTGGTTAGTTTGTTAAAATCTAGTTTGATTTAATATTATAATATGAAGTCCTATGAAATAAATGCCAACTCAATCAATAATAAGAAATCTATGCAATCCTATATTTGCATATATTTTAATTCGTAAATACTATTTTCAACAAAGCGTAAGTGGCTTGTGCTGTGCTGTGCTATCATGACTTACTTGGCTTGTGCGGCGGCACAATCTTATCAAAATGTCAAATTTTAAATGAGTAATACATTTTTGTACTATTCGTATTCCAAACCTATTATTTCTTACTTCATCAAATATCACACGCGCACAAAAAATATTGCCAAAACAATCATTGTCACTTTGCTTTGTATATTGAATATTGGATACAGCACGAGTTGCGGATATTCGAATTTTTTAAAATACATAAATTAAATATGTATTAAATTTGACATCAAATTAATGGGAACGAATAAACTATATAAAATCAAGCAAGTTCGCCTATTTTTGTTACTTCTAATATTTACTTTATAGTCTGCTCAAGTTACAGATAATATTATAGTCCTACCGCTTAGAGCGTAGGTTAAATGGTATATTTAATTGTAAAGCGCTCTTGGAGTGATTTTTTCAAAAATGGCGGTGTATAAGTTAGCCTATCATTATCATTATTACGTATTTGCTCTTTGTAAGCGCTAAGATGGAAGGCTTATAATTTTGATCACAAAATTTACATTTTACAATAGCAACACCTTTTGGTATCATGAAATAAATACCAGAAATTTACCGAATCTCTGATTTTTTACGTAAGGATAAAAGAATGAACCTTTTTTAAGACATGTCTCCTTTATTATTTTATTATTTATTATTTCCTGAAATAAAGGTGGAGCATAAAGAACCATGGATTCACGTTATTATCGTAATATGGTGGAAGGAGGGAGGATTTACGATGTTTGTCATCGACCACAAAAAATGGCGCAGAGCTCGGTGATCACTTTATTTATCAAGTGCATCATGAAAGCCGTATTTAGTCAAGGAACACGGGACAGGGAGGCATAACGTGCAAGGGGGTGTTCGTTAGCGCAGGCTTCGCAGTACGCCGACAAATGAAGCCATTTGTATTCAGCATTACAGGCGGCGCATTTAACACCGCTAGTAGCAATCTACTTCTACTTATGGACTCCTGGTTCTGAAAGCGGATTAAAACTAACAAAACAGGTTTACAGAGTTTCAATTAAATAAATAAGAAAATAGAATCAATGAAGCATCAATACTTCACAAACATAGGTGATTTAACTCAAACTCAGATATTAACAATTTTGTATGGTTATAAAATCCAGGATTGATACAGTATAAAGCCCCTCAAAACATCGATAACACATAGCAAAAACGTGATTATTAATGACATAACTTCTGTTACAATATTCAGTCATGTTCGTTAGGGATGTTATGTGTCATCCCTCCATCCATGTGTGCCACCACGCCTATATGCATTCTTACAAATATATTATGTCCAATCGCTAACATCTGCCACATTTCCTGAGGGGTGTTAGAGATATGACATGTATTAGTGTATTATTCCATTGCATGCGACAAATTGATCATCGACACGATAATATAGGACAAATAAAGCTATCACGCCCATACGCAAACATTAAACATAAATTACATATTGATATTTTGTACAATACACAAGATAGTAATTATCATTTAGATTCGTGCACTGAAAGGCTAATTAAACATTTCATTATATTTGTTGGTGTTCAAAGCGCGCTATTAGAATCGTTAATGTAATAATTCAGTGTTATTTTAACAGAATGCAATAAATAACACCGTGCAATTGTAAAAATGCAGCCTCAATGCCGTTTGCTAAATACAAGGCTGAACGGAACATTAAAATAGAAGTCTTCGTTGTGATAAATTATTGGATTGATGATTATTTACTACTTAATAGATAAACGAGTATACTAAGAGAGGGAATACTAAATTATTTAGCTACGAGCAGGTAACTTCACAATCTAATAATTAGATACATGGATTGAATCATCACTTTTTTATCAATAGTCTAATCTTATTGTAAACTTCTTTCATGCCTCGTAAGAAATAAAAACGTAAAAAAAGTTATTTATTGCCTAACCGCAAATTCAACTTATCTAAATCATTTTATTGCAATGGCCGTCAATTGAGAGATAAAATTGATTTGGCCGCAATGTCAGTAAATGTGTAATTTGCCCGGAAAACAACCGGATTCCTAAGAAGAGAAAAATAAATAAGCCTTGGCACCGAAATCTTTGACATTAACCGCAAATCTTGAAGTGATAAATCACGAACAAAGATAGGAATATTTTAGGAGCCAAACAAATATCATTCTCAGCGGAATTAATGTTGCGATGGAAACAAAAAGGAATTATAAAGCAATATTTCCTGCCTAAACTGTTGTATATATTTATCGCGTGGGCTATAAAACGAAATAAATCTGGTCATCCAACGCCCAAGGGAGTGACGTCACGCGAGAAGGCCTTTTTCCGAGCTAGCACGTAAAATATTCGAACAGAGAAAAACGGGCCGAATAAATTACAAACCAATAAATAATAATTCCGTAGCCTAAATCACTTTTTATTGCAACGGTGATTTGTCCGAGCATTAAGAAACGAGATAATCGAGAGCTTTTATTACTGGTTCTCGTTTCCATAATCCCACTCAGATTTTTCTAAACGACTCAAAGAAAATATTATTTTCTGTTTATATTTAAGCATCAAGTATTCCCATTGGTTTTTTTATGTTAAAATATCTCGACCCTATTTGGAATACGCGTTGAAACACAATTACAAAGTTACGCTTCGCATTCAAAACATCTCGGTCCATTATGTTGGGTAGACGCTGTAGGTAAGTGGAAAAACAAGACATAAGCCCAAAGCTCACCGTGCACACACAAAACACAACATAACACAACACAGAGGTACAGTGTACAGTACAGATGTTTATCTTCTAAGCTTTTAAGGAGCGAGGAAAAAAAGGCAACAACTCGGCCTTACAACCCGGGCAATAAATCGTGAAGCGAAAATCCTACCCACTGGCAATTAGCCGCGACTGGCGGCAGAGATATACGTAAAACGAAGGGAAAAGAGATAACCTTACATTTTGAGTGGTTATGCGCTCCCGCCATTAACTCGAATGTATGTGTATCAAAATAACATTATTAAATTTAAATTATTGCACGCCGGCCATTACAGTTCCCAGGGCCTTTACTTGGCGTAATTATTAGCAAAAATACACGTAACGAGGCAATTTTAAGCCAAAATATAATTTTATCTTATGTAGGTATTGCTGAGAGCGAAGAAGAATTGCAGTCCTTGGTTACAAAGGTTTACGATGTGTGCAAGGAGAGTGATCTATTAATGAATGTGGAAAAGTCGAATGTGATGGTTTTTGAAAGAAATGTGAATATGACTAAGTGTAAGATCGTAGTAAATGGCGATAGCTTGAAACAAGTGGAAGAATTTGTATATCTGGGAAGCTTGTTCACTAGGGATGGAAATATGGACAAGGACATTGAAAGGAGGGTTAGTGCCGGTAACAGAATTAATGGTGCCTTAAAGTCGGTAGTATCTAATAAGTGCTTATCAAAAGAGGCTAAATTGGCAGTGCACAATGGAGTTCTGGTACCAACCCTTATGTATGGAAGCGAAGCATGGAGTTGGAAAAATAAGGATGAAAGTAAATTGAATGCAGTTGAAATGCGATCTCTCAGGCGAATGTGTGGTAAAACTATGTATGATAGGTGCACTAATGTTGAAATTAGAGCAGAATGCAAGGCTGAGATAAGCATTATCGACAAAATTAAGAAAGGTCTTTTACGTTGGTTCGGTCATGTAGAGCGAATGGATGATGAAAGAACATCTAAAAAAATATATGATGCGACTGTGCCTGGATGTAGAAGTCGAGGAAGGCCGAGAAAGACATGGCATGATCAAGTAATACAAGTGCTTGAAAGTGGGCATGTAAGAAGTCGGAATAATCGACGTGCGTGCATGAGGAGATGTATGAATGTGGAGGAAGCAAGAGAAGTGTGCCAGGACAGAGTGGTGTGGCGTTCTATCCTCTCTGCCTACCCCTTCGGGGAAATGGCGTGATGGTTAGTTAGTTAGTTAGTTTAGGTATTACATTGCACAAAGCAGCGAACTGTTACTTGGGTGGCGTATTCATTGAACTCACTAGCTGTACCAATTTCACGCTAGTCTGCGTATAGTTTCCGAAGCCGTTTGCTCTCCTTAATTTCGAAAGCGAAAAATCTCGTTTTATTTTCAATTTTCGGTAGCCGAGTGCACCAAGACCTTTATGAACGTCTCGACGCCATTAATCTGTCTTAATGCCATTGAGTTCGTGTTGACAACACCGACTTTGGTATGTAGCCCCCTTCGGTGTCCAAAGGAGTTGGAAGAGACAAAAAACATCACCCAAAAAATAAGAGACATTTCGACTTCCGTTCCATGTGTTTTGTAGTATCTGCTCTTATTACCGAGGAGAATAATTAATGTGGGTTTATTTTTACTTTTAATTTGTACGATTTGCCAGGTTAAAAAAGACACCGTTTAAAGAATCGTTAATATTAAACCCATTAAGTAATTTAATCTTATTTTGAGTCTATGAATTAACAGCATTGCGTGTATTTTAAATACCTACTTAAAGTAATCTAAAAATTCCGATTATATCGGTTAAATACACAACTCCACACTGGGTAGGCTTAAGGCCATTAAAGGTATTATAATGTGAATAGATAAAATAAATTAGAATTAATTAACGATTAATTTGTTTACCAAAACGATTATTGTTAAACAAGGCACGAAATTAATTGAAACTAGCCAAATAATGTAATTATAAACAGAATTTAACAGATAGATATCCACACACAAGTGATAATTATAGGAATATGTTCAATTTCTATAATGTGATGTATTTATTTATAAATGAAATACATAATAATGAACGCATCAGATTTGAGATATAAACATAAATGGCTCATTGTCAACAAACATATTGCGTCCGTTTGAATAATTCAACATTTGGGGAGGATTTGCATAATCCAAATAAAAGGTAAATAAATACACCTACGCCATATTGGTACCCATAGCAGAGAATTCCACAGATATTCCAATTCATCTGCCAATACCAAATAAAGCGTAATTTTCAGCTAAACGCGAGAGTAATGAAGCGAAAGCAAAACCATATTTTAATCAAACTGCGGTATCAATACGCCGCATTGGGCAATTTATTCAGGAAACATTTACCATAACTTAAACCATTTGGGCGCATCCAAATTATATAGCACTCAACTGGATACTGAATTTCGAAATATTACGGTGAGGATGGCATGATCCGTTAAGCCAAAGAAATGCTTAACAATAGACGTACTCAGCGTACTGTCCACAGGGTAAATTGAGTAAACAGCGGAGAATCCCGTTTTGGCGACATTTGCGAGAAAACAGGTGTGCAAACACACATTAAGCTGAAAATGTTTGTAACGAGCAATCTGATGAAGGGTAGGAACAGCTATCTTCAGGCTGGATGTACCGATGAGCAGGGGACCAGGAGGAGGAAGGGGTCCCCCCCAAGTGCGACATGTGTACGTTTTATGCGAGAAACGGGGGGAGAAAATTCACGAAACACCCAGCTACCGTTTAATGTCGGAATAGCGTGTCAAAACATATTTGCGGAAATTACCGTCATTGGAATACGTGCTCAAATAAATGCGGGCTTTGGGGATCAGGAGCGCAGAATGGTCAGGGGTAAACACTTGACGTGTGGCTAATCCTGGCGCCACTGTGAAGATATTGATTTAAAGTGACGACTCGTGCAGTGCATGGCATAATAAACGCCTACAATTTAAACACTAAATAAGCTAAGTGAAACTAACAACGATTAGTATAAACGATATGTAATCTGGACATTCCAGAAAAGGAGTGAAAGGACCAGGAATGCAGCTTTTGCAGGAGATATTATCCGGTTATGTGCCTAAGTACGCACTTATAATAAACATGAGAATAGTTTTAAGCACTGCATAAAGAAATACGATGTGTGTATACAAAATGATTTTATTATTCATTTACCAGCTGTGCCGGCCAATGGCCTTTTTCGATTAACGATTTTTAACGCAATTATTATTCAAATGCATTATTCAAAATACTATCGCCATATTGTGGGAAGTGAAGGCCGACGGGCAAACGTGCCAATGCTATCATGTTAAATTTATATTGACAGATCATAAAATAGAAAAAGTGGTGTTAACGGGCGCGAAATCAATTTGTTCATCAGGGAACAATGCAAAACTAAATACCGTTGTCAATTAAGTCATAAATTGGAAATATTTTAAAACCCTAAATTAAAAGATAAAAAGTGAAAGAATTGCTAAGTTTCATTGCTTTTTTTGTACCTAGGTGTAAAAAACTTGATTTGAATCATTAGAACACAATAAAACTACATAATATTGTACGCACCGAGTGTATCTGTATAATATGCGTAGGTAATTTTCTAAAATACGGTTAAGAGCTCCCGCAGACTACAGACTTTCTATCGGCCGATAGTTTAGTCGGGCTTTTAATCAGTACGGCCGCCAGCTCCCGTGCATCCTCCCAAATCAAGTCCACGTTATTCGTAATAATATATATATATATATATTTAATGTATATAATTTGTATATATGTATTAAATAAATACTATAAGAGTATTTTAACCTACGTAATATACGAATTACTCATAATTATTATTCTTTTCTGTTCACTACTAGAAGAGACGCTTTGTATAATTTGAGAGATTAAAAATATAACCCAAATTATTGTTGGTTTTCTTGCGTTTAGTTTTGTGATGAGGACAGACAATGCACACTTTATTAACTTTACTCTTCGGACTTATCACATTATACCTGTATAATAGAGGTTTAGACCGGCATTATGCGATTATACCCATTATGAAATCAGACAACGATAGACCATGGAAGGTCCTACAATGTGTGTCATTGTCTCTAACTTATAGATAAACATTATTATACTTAATGTAACCTTTGTTATATGAAGACGATAATTGAATTTTAAGTCAATATACGTTTACATTACGTATTACGAAATGGTCAAAGTCATTACTTATAGTGCGATCATTTATTTTTTACGTAATAAAATAAATTATAAGTTACTTAATAAAAATTAAAAAAATAAAGAAATGATTATGGTAATCTTTAAAACTCATTAGGGGCGCTGTAAATAACTATTATTTTGACTATATTTTGTAAAAAAACGAAATTTACGAGTACATTTTTTAAATTATACATATTGTACCTACTAGTTTGTTTACATTTCTTATCGATAAGAGGAATACGACACATGGAATATTAACTTGTTGATAATAATGTTTGATGTTTTCTCTCCATTAAAATATCAAGTAAATTAAATTATGAGAATATTGTAATAGGGAACGTAATAATGTGGTAATTAGTAAATTATTGATTATTACGGATAACTAATTAATAATTTATCGTACAATAATCACTGTAAAAAATATTTTATATTTACCATTCTACAGTGTACAAGTACTTTAAAGTGGTCATGTGAAAAGTCGGAATAATCGGCAATCCGCATGCGTGCGTGAGAAGATGTATGAATGTAGAGGAAGCAAGGGAATCGTGCCAGGACAGAAAGGTGTGGCGTTCTATCCTCTCGCGACGGTTAGTTAGTAGTATTTTTTATGAATATCCTACGTTAAACTTTTTTTTAAAACATCTGGGTCAAACTTATTTGTGGGTATCCAATAAAGTAATTAATAATAATTAATATAACGTTTAAAAACAAAACAATTAATTATAACCAGTTTAAACCGGTTAATAGATCTTTAATATAGTGTGTATAGGTTGTGAACTGAGCGGTAGTCTGTTAATTACCCTCTATAAATTACCAGAGAGAGATGCTGATATTCGCTATACATGATAATGTTATAAATAAATACATTTGAAAGTGATTAAACGTATTTCGTAACGCAACCAGTCAGTTGGCCCGGTTTCAAGATAAATCATTCAAGAGATTGCAATAAGATAAATTGAAATTTAAAAATTAGCTTGATGATCGAAATACTCGATCTAAAGGCAGATTAGGAGAATGCTAATGTGTGTAAACAATCGCTTACTACTACTACTACTTTCCCTTATCCGCACCCGACGGTGCATAGAGCACTGCATCGGTACACCAAGCAAGCGAAGGTAAGATGATCAGTCTTACGCTTCTGCACCAGTCCAAGGTATCATACATGAAATATTAATATTAAAATCACATGTAAATAAATATTTCATGCCCTTACGGGAATCGAACCCGCGACCTCATGCACGGTAGTCAAATGCGCTACCACTATGCTACGAGGCAGACGAAACGATCGCTTAACCTAACCAATGATAGGACGTAACCTCTGTAAATGGCTAACGAGAACGGTATGTTCATGAGAGGCGGGCGTCGAGAGCGAAAACAGCGAAGGAGCGAAAAATTCAGTGTACGGTATTTATACATTCAAAATCCAATGTATAAAATTAACATTGCATTTTTTTTCGATATTCGCTGAATTCGCTATCGTCGCTTGCCGCTCGGGAACGTGGCTTTTCCGTAAAGGTCCCATATTCTTGTATTGAAAGACATAATATTATATTTATAATGAATTTTTTTGAACAATATGTTAATTATTTATACAGCTTAAATTAGGCTTTATGTCCGTTTTATAACAATGAAAGCCCCACCCTTTCCCTAGACTGCTTTAAAGACTATTGAGTCTTTTTTCAGTCCAGCCAACTCTACCGATTTTTTCAACAAGCTAAACCGCGATTTTAAGATTGTTAGTGTGATAAAAATACGGATGAATTTACGATTATGTACGCGAACAAATGCTTTCATTGTACCCCTACCACCGTCTCGGCTTATGTATTATAATTGTCATTGTTTCCATCACCCAAACCAACCAGAGTCGGCCCAAATTAACAGTGGCAGGGATGTTAGTTTCTACCCCGATCATTATTTATTAGTAATTACAACCACCCGTGTGGAGACCAGTATCCCGCCTCGCCAGGCCTCCCATCCCAGACATCCACCCGTGCATCCGCGGTCAGGGTCTCAATGGAGGGGGGATTAGGGAAAAGACGGGGGGAGGGGACAGAACGCATGTGTGCATCTCACACCATCATCCTATCATCCTATCTGGCAGACACTATTTCATACGTCCCCTGCCGTACCTTATCACAATACCTATCCAAAGACCATCCTATCCTTACAAAAGACACAATACAACCGAGTTGACGGATGGATATAATTTGAGACCTCCACGCACGCACACACAAACAGCCCGGGACGGGCCGCCCGTGCAAAGGCACACCAAGTCTCCCCCGGGGACTACCCCACTAAGCAATCTATTAGTTCTAGATACTTCCTTTTACGGAACAAATGCCAGTTCAGTCCATGTCCCTTCACCACCTATTGTTCTACTCATGCAGACTCTACTTCTACCTTTTTAATCCTGGTATTTAGGCTCCATTTTACTGGGGGTTTTCACCCCTGAGAATATCCCATCTCTGCACCCAGGCATCCACGAACAGCGCAAGCTGCTCGAAATTACCCCTGTTTGCAAAGAGAGTCCGGATTCCACGCCGGCCTCATAACCTCGGTCATGCCGTCCAGCATGGTCTCCCGGCAATCCTCCAGTATAGGACAATGCCAGAGAATGTGTTCTGCGGTCTGGTTAGGTGCCCCGCACGCACAACCAGGATCCGCCACTAGGGTGAACTCATGGAGCTTTCCCCTAAATTCTCCGTGCCCCGTTACCATTTGTACTACATGATGACCCAGGTTCAGCTTAGCATAAGCCATTCTCTCTCGGATGCTCGGGAAGAATGAGTACGTCCAGCGGCCTTTCCGCTCGACGTCCCACCTCCTCTGCCACTCTTCCCAAGTTTTATCTCTCAGGGCCTCCAACAGGTCACCGAGAGAGTCGCCAGGTCTCATATGTAAGGTTAACCCAAAATGTACTACCTGTTCTCCCCTTTTTTAGTCTCCTAGCCGCCTCAGACTGCACCACCTCCAAGTCTGCTGGGAGTTCCCCAGCAAGGACAGGGAGAGCCGCGCTTGACACCGTTCTGTAGGCTCCAGTCAGCGCCAGTAAAGGCGGTCTCTGTCCGCTCAGCAGGGTTCTCGGTACATTTCCCGCGTGGGCTTTGTGAACCCACACACGCGACGCATAGGTCAGTTGAGCAACATAGGTCGCTCTATATATCGTCCTGACAGCCGCACTTCTCAATCCCCAGGTCGCGCCGCTAATGCGTCGGACCTTCATGAACAGTGTGCTTGCCTTTGCCGATATAGATTTCGCGTGCGCCAAGAAAGATCCGACCCGATCCAGATATACTCCCAGGTACTTCACCACGTCGGTGAACCCAACGCTGACTCCCCCCATCCTTATTACGGGGTTCCTCCCTCTGTCCAGATTTCCCTTGAGCATTAGGCCCATGGTCTTATGCGGCGAGAAAGTTAGTCTATTTCTAATACCCCATTCCAGAACCCTGTTAGTAGCTACATTGCCTTTGCTTTCGATCTCCCGTCTGCTGTCACCAGACAATAAAAGAAGAGCGTCGTCCGCATAGGCCACTATAGTGCATCCCCCCGGGAGAGGGTATGATCAGAAGATCATCGAACGTAACGTTCCAAAGTTTTGGACCCAGGACGGGAGCCCTGAGGACACCCCATGGTCGTCAGCACCACTATTATAGTGGATCCCGTGGATCACCGTGATAGATCTCTCCTCCAGGTAGCTTCTCATTATTGCGAAAAGCTCCTTCGGGCATCTCTCTATTTTTAAGTTTTACTAGGATCATCGGCCACCACGCATTGTCAAAGGCGCCTGCTATATCAAGGAAAATCCCACATACGTATTTCCCCGACGCCTCCTCACTCCACTTCGTCACGTACAAGATTGCATCCTCAGTCGACAGGGACCTGGTGAAGCCGAATTGCCTCGCACATGGCGGGGCCAAGCAGCGATCCAACCTGTCCGCAATCAACTTCTCCAGCACCTTGCCGAAGACTGAAAGCAGAGTGATCGGCCGGTACGCCTTGGGATCGGAAACCTCCTTATCACCCCCCTTTGGGAATGATCTTAAGGAGACCCTCTTTCCAAGATTTCGGAAAGACTCCTGTTTGGAGGCATATTTCCATCACCGACAGAAACTCCTCCCTTGCAAAACGCCAAACCTGCTTTAATTATGGCCCCGTTAATCCTGTCCAGCCCAGGTGCTTTTTTTGGGCCAAGGTTTTTTTAATGATTATATCAAGCTCTTGGTCGGTCACACTAATAATCGACGGGTCGCTGATGCTGGGATCTACCCGTGCAATCCGCCTTACGAGCTCGTGGTACGCCGTGTCTTTTGTGACGTCATCCTGAGGTATGAGGTTCTGGACCAGCGCCTCCAGAGTGGACTCCACTGTGGATGTAGCTGCATTGTCCGTTTATAACAATTTGAATAACATATCTACGGTAAAAACGATTCATAAAACACATACGCTGGACTTACCATAAACGAGGTTCCAGATTCGATTCCCGCCGGGTTAATACACAATAAATACGTATTTTTATAGGATATTCGGAATATTTTTAACCAAAGTGGTTTACTTATGTTATTTGCAAAATCAACCGTACCGAAATGGATAAAAAAATTTTTTTTTTAAATACATTTTCAAATTGTATAAACTTATTGCGTATAAATTAATTACACCGATAAAATTTAATGTTTGTGTAAAAAATAATGATTGATAAAATACGAAAGTAGAAAATATGTAAGTTAATATACTAGGTATCATAAATAATGATACAAAATATATATTGACCCAGTTAGTTAAGTTAATAGATTAAACACAAAAATCTAATCGTATCAGTTTCTTTATGCATTAAAAAAAACCTCAAGGCGATGGACACATTAAATAAAAGTATCGCGATAATCAATTTGCTTACAAATTGTTTGTCATGGTTCCAAGAATGAATCAATACACAATAAGTACGTGTGTGGGCGAAGTAATAATGACGAAATTAGAAATAGAATTTAGAATTCAGTAAATTATGCTATTAAATACACATTACACTACAGATACTTTGCAATTAGTGATGATTAATAATAATATTGAGTGATTCATCGTAATATTTTTGTGACCCCAAAAAAACAGGAGGGCGTTTCTCCATACAATCGTCATTCTTGATTTTCTCCCTCGTATGTAGCAGAAAGAGCAAAGATCTTTAAATACATTTTTTAGAATTTGACATCACAACAGAGACGAGAAATTTGGAAGGGAATACGGATATCTAGGCGTTTACAGGGCTTATGACCTGTCATTGGCTGGGTTAAGTGGCCACTTGATGTATTACAACATTCCCCATTTCACCTAGTATTTGATATCCATATCTGCCAATATACAGTAAAATGGCGCGACACTTCACATGTGAACACTCTGTCATCCATTGAGAAAATTGCTAAGCATTTTAGCAGAAACCTTTATGATTGCAAGTGAGATTCTTACCGAATTATATCACCTACTAGGAAACGCCTGAAGATGAATCTTCAATTTGTTATGCTTATAACTTTTACCAGCTAATTTTTATAAACAACATTTTGAGTGTGTCCAAATACTTGTCATTTTTTAGATTGTCATTTTTTAGATTTCGTATTACTGAAATATTTAATTTGTTAGATAAATAAATATGGGAAATCAGACTCGTGACCTAATTAATACGTGGTACGAGCGATACACTACACCGTGAGGCAGACAAAACTTCCTTGTATTACATAAACAAATTAACTATACGCTTGTACTCGTAAATGTATCAAATATGTAGTTATAAACTTCCATTATTGGCCTAGGTTAGGCTAATGTCGATGAACAGTGGATCTTGCTGGTAGTACCGAATTAAACCAACGAATATGTATGTACATATAGTAAATCTACCGTCCTGGCAGACCGACGATGACCATCTTACGAATGTACTCGGCGCGGCGCGGGCGGAGCGAGAGAGCTGGCTGGCGATAGGGTCTCCTGGAGGGATCTAGTGATGTCCACATGCTCCACATAGGAGCGAACGTGGTGAAAGAAGAAAAAGTATGTGTATGTAAATAGGACCCGAGTGCTCATATGAACATGAGAAGTAAAGGGGGCCCACCTCCACACGCAGTTGTTTTAAGTCCTATAAATGGGCTATTTTGAACCGCGCGCTTGTGCAGCCTCTGAGATTCCAAGTGCGATAAAAAGAGATGGCTAGAGAGTGTGGCCAAGTAAATAATGAGATTTCAACGTCATGAATGCAGATATGTTGATTATACCTTTTTCTTTGTGTTTCTCGGCGAAGTAGGTTTGCCTTGCAGTCTCCCAGCTTTGACCTGCGTCACAATCCGTCGCACACTTTTAGCACACACCCCTGTCGCCTTGACACTCAGTTCGATAGGTCCGACACCGCCATCTTTGTCGCTTCGTTTCTCGAAATACTTTAACACGTTGTATATTATTTCCTTGGACTGCACCATCAGCGGTTTTCCTCTGCCGAGCTCGGAAACATGAGCGGACATTTTGTGAACAATGGATTTTGCGAAGTAAACAAAAATGATCTAATAGGAAAGAAACCTTGTTGCACTTTCTGTGTCTGGGACACAACTGACTTCTGGTCAAAAATAATTCAATTACTATGCTTTTCTGTGACAATGACACCTCATCGTGATTGGAAATCGTCATTAGTAAAGGGTTGCATTGCCTTATCTGTGTTAGTGATGTGGTGACAAAGGCAAATTGGTAAATAAACAGCCAACGCACGTAAACCCCACTAATTATTATATTACTCGTACAATTTTGGCTTCTTTAATCTCATAGTTTATCTTTAACTATCACACTATCTTTTCAAAGGCTATCTCTAAAAAGATAGTGAGATCATTTATCTGTTTGATAATACCTACACGTTTCTTTGAAAGCATGTAAAGATAATATTTTAAACAAGTCACAACTGGAAGGGTCTTCTTTTTTCAAAGTTATTATTAAAATTATTTTTAAATACATTTCTTCGAAATCAAGTAAAAAGATTAAATAACTTAAAGCAGTTTGTAATCAAATGTTTTATTATTTCTCGGTACTAACCTTTATAAAAATGACATATTATTTATATGAACATTGATAATAAAACATTATTTGCGAATAATAATATAATAATTGGATAACTTATGAAAAATCTCCTCAAGGGCGCTAAACATTGACATAACTTAATTAATTCCAAACCCAATAAATTTACAAATGCAAAATCTAACGAGAATTTAAACTACGGAAAAATTATGTTGATAAAGTGCTGGAATCCAATTTGTCTTGCAGCGAAATAAGATAAGACGATTTTTTTTAAACAAAATTGTAAAGCTCACTGGGGTGAGATGAGTGTTAATAAAATTCCATAATACCTATAGAAACCAACCCAAAACACTAAAAAATCAACCAATATATCAGGATATAATAATATATTCTGATATATCATCATCTCAAGTTGGTCTGTATATTCGATAATAATGTTTTAAAACGAGTTGGAATTGAACATTGCGATAAAGAAAAGATAACAGCCGTTTTATTCTTACATATTGGTTAATGTCAATACTTACGACAAGCCTGAATCAACATTACTTTTGTCGATAAAAAAGGATCGAAGTCGTTACTGAGAGATGTTCGTACTGTATAATAACATAAGTTATTTACTTCTGCAGCCATTTAAGGTATTCAGAAGTCTTGGTATATTTCCCCTGTCCAGTTTTTGTTCGCATTTCGTACTGGTGCAATTAGAGAAGAATATCATGGCAACTGGCAACACTAGCAAAAAGGTCGACTCAGACGATATGAGAGAAATCATAAGTGTTACACGGACTTACGTCACCGATTTGTGATTGATGCTGGTTTGTTGATAGTTGATACGATCGATGCCTTGATCGAGTAACGAGGATAAAAGTGTGTGCTCTACATTCCAGAATGGGAATAAATACATCTATGATTAAGTTATGCGCTAAAAGAAATAAGATTTAAAAATTTGTAGAAACATTGTTGTTTTATTTATAACCTAGTGATAATAATTTATTCCGGGCATTGCTTTTTAACATAATTATTTATTTATTTATATTTTAATGTTGTGCACACAGTGCTATATTTGGTACAATGAACTAAGAATTTTTAATTTGAGGTAACATAACAACAATTACGTGGACAACACAATGCACAAGACAGATTTCTGAGGACGTGAAGTGGGCAAACAAGGTAGTTATGTTATGTCATGTGTATGTGTTGGAAAATCTGAATATTTAAACGCAGGAGACGATAAGTAAAGAGAAAGAGGATACCGCCGTCCTGGGAAACCGTCGATGACCATCCTACGGATGTATTTAGCGGAGCTGATGGATGCGGGCCTGACGTGGGAGGAGGCGAGAGAGCTATTATGTTTAAATAAACAAAAAATAGATTTATGTTACTTTCATTGAAATGAATAATGGTCCTAGAAGCCAATTTTCCACATTCTGAAAAATACCTTTTTCAGACTGATTTCAGAGTGACAATCCACGAAACACAGGAATCATTAGAGATTAGAGATTAATAAGGAATTTCACCGTAATCCGACATAAGTTACACCTTTTGTGCGTTATAAGCTATCTAACGAGGCTCAGATCAGGTTGATCTCTCCACGTATCATGCTGCCCTGATACCTCCTATCTACAGGTGTATGTGGCGATCGACGCTGCCTGCCCTCGGGCTCCGGCCGACCGAAATAATGTCCCGAAGGATGAAATGGCCAGAAAAAACAGGTAAGTCAAGTTTCGGCGGATACGTGGTGAAAAATAACGGATTCGAACGCAAAAAATGACATTCTGATTGATGTGTAAAGGTAGAGTCGCGATCTGATACGGGAGTAGCGTTTTGATTGGTACAAATAAACTCTACAATAATATTTCAAGACTGGACAGAAGAAACATGCGTAGGTAGTTTTTTTTATGGATTTGAGATAAGTATACACCTACCAATTTATTTGTTTTAACTGTACTCACTAAAAACTTTTGACTTTTTTTGTCATTGAAAAAGAGGCCTAAAAATTTTGGATCTGGGGAGAAAGAAAGGTTCGGTTCAGCGTTTGCAAAGAAAAAATATCCTAAATAACCTAAAGAACTTCAAGAAAATGTGTGCATTTAAGTGATTCTAACAACTAATTTGGTTGGTATCTTTTTAGTTGTGGTTCGCGGCTTGTGGAACTCAGTCATATCCAATATTATTGACTCGGCATGTTTCTTCCGTCAAGTCTTAATTTGAAATGTGATATAAACAACATTTTGAGTGTGTCCAAATACTTGTAGGCAAAAACTGGATTTCACCCATTACGGATATAAAATCCTAGACGAAATGGGGAATGTTGCAAAACATCAAGTGGCCACTTAACCCCGCCAATGACAGGTCATAAGCCCTGTAAACACTTGATTATAAGGAAAATATTATTAAGATTTAAAAAAAATCTACTAAAAATGAAATATATACCTACTCCCGCCATGGGATAAACCCAGATTTGTGTACAAGTATTTGAACACACCCAAAATGTTGTAGTATACATAATACAAGGACTTATGAAGTAAAAATACAATTATTAAAAACAAGATCTTCATAATAAAAACAGTATAAAAAACAATATTAATACCTGTTTAAAAACAATATTAAAAACAAATTAGACTTAAAATATTAAAAATTAACCTTAAATAAATCAACTGCGCTGCGATTCTGTTAATTTTGTCGAACTACTGCGCATACGATTTTGTACTGAATTCGTATGCGCAGAAGTGTCTTAAACCTTATGAGAATACGGCCACTGATCCGTCGTGCAGTGGGTACACCTACTCTAAAATTTTCATGAAGAATTATTTTTACTAAATTAATATTGAAAACCAAGAATGGTGTAGAGTTAAACTTAATAAAATAAATGAATTTTTAAAAAATTCATGAAAACAAGCGAGAAGTTATCGTACTATTACAATAAATTTAAAAGGTTTTGCATTATTCATGGGTTAGCTTTATCAATCTCTGCGTACGCTTATCATAAACTCCTTTGGCAAATTATACGTGGTCTTATTTTTTTACATGTGGTAATATTTATGTACTTATAGCTCATTGGAGGCTAGAATTTCAACCGCTTTTAGCTGTAAGACAAGTTGTGGCGTTTTATCCTCTGTTCATCTCATCGGAGAAATGAAATTTCGGTTCGTGGAACAACCACCTAACGCTTTCTAAAATCAGTATTAAGGCACCTACATATTGATATACGAGTAAAAATCAAATCAGTCTTTCAGTCTCAAAGTGTTTTAAATTAATTAAGCCTCTGTTTTAATTTCTTATAGTAGATACGTTATCCTTTGGAAAATATACAAAAAGGGATTCTTCGTTGTAAACGATGCTAGAATCTTAATGTGTTATGACAGATAATTTTGTGACATTGTTAGTAATAAACCGGTTTAGCATTCTTGTTCGTTCGAGTTTGTGAGAAAAACCTTGCATGTCGTCCTTTGAAAATGGCATTTTTAAAAATGGATTAACGATGCAAATTAACATACAGCTTTTGATTTGGGTCTCGCAATAGAAATATTCTAAATGTTATTATAGTTTTATGCATATGATAAGTTATTAAGCTCTAAACGTTAAATATATGTGTTACTTTACTAACAATATTGCGTAAATACAATTTTAAATAGAAAAAATATATGAAATTTGCATATAAGATAGGTACCTACTACCTACATAATATTTCAATTTATGTAATCTATAAACGAACGATAATAATCTTTGGATATGAAACACTATTTCCTGTGATTACAATTCAAATAGGAATCAAGTTGTTGCGGAGTGCGTTACATGTTATTGGTTAATACTCTGCATAGTGGTAGCAAATTTGGCTACCGTGCATAAGGTTGCGGGTTCGATACCCGTAGGGGGTCAACATGAAATATTTATTTACATGTAATTTTCATACTAATATTTCATGTGTGATACCTTGGACTGGTTCTGAAGCGTATGACTTATCATCTTACCTGCATGTAATAAAAATGATCAAGAAACACTGCACTCGGTGTACCGATGCAGTGCCCTATGCACCGTTGGGTGAGGATAAGGGAAAGTAGAAGTAGTAGTAATACTCTGCATCACTTACGTCTGCACTTCTTTCGGATACCACTTTTTGTATAATCCCGCATCTCTTCTTAAATTTGTCCAACCATCCTCCACTTGCTAGAAACTCCGTATGACCGAGTAATCTTGCGAATTCCAAGGCCTTCTTCCTTATCAAAAGTCCTGACAATGGCAAATTCTTATCACGAATTGATTGAACCCACTTATAAACAGCTTCATCTAACCCCTTATATAAGCATAATTTTGCACGTTTTCTATCGAAACTAAAATCACTTAACTTAAAAATTGTTGTTGTTGTTTCGCGTTTTTTCAAAATTGTAGACAAACTGTTAGCAGGAATACCGAACTTTGAAGCGACATACTTTTTTTTCAATCCCCTATCAACATCTTTAATAATTTTAATTTTTTCCGCGATACTCAAACACTTTCTTTTAGATGACACCATATTATATTATTTGAACTATTTTCGTATTTTCACTTTGGTGTTTTGGAGTCAACTGAAACAAACACCATACAATGTTTCGTGACAAATCTCAGATTTCTTAACAAGTTGTACAGATGTTTGTAAGACCTAAGCTTTTAGATAAACCCCAGTTATTGCAGTTTATTGGTAGCTGCCGACATTATTTTCAACTCCATAGAACTCAATACCCTATACTTAAATTGTATGCAATTTAGTCGCCTCGCCGGAAAAAATCGGCAATTAGAAAAAGAACCGTTCGTTACGTAACAACAGCTTTGAAGTTCAAGACAAATGTTCGTTATTTGGAAAAATTCGTTACTAAGTAAAAGTTTTACGGAATAATTACGTGTGTTAAATTTTTGTTACATCAATTCCTATCTTATATCAAGTATTAGATAATAGTATTTATTCACAAAACAGTAGTAAAATTAATTTTCTAAAAACAAATACAGAATGCTGTATCAATTGATTTCAGTTAATGAACGTCTTGACGTGAATAAATGCTTCACTAAAACGATATCATTTACCTTCAATACATTTACAGCTCTTTTCCATATCACTGGCACATTAATCAAAATGTTCTCTGTCGACGAGATGCCTATTATTTATCGATTATCCAGTTTTCTACTGTCGTGTCGGCTACACTTTGTTGGCTGTACGTTGTATGATCATATTATGTATAAAGTCTTGATTCTTGATAATACTAATCACGTGATTCATTGACAGATTATCATAATTATCATAATACTCAAGATTTATTCTATATGTTGATGTCTACACAGTCTACACACCATACTTTTAAATATTTGAACTAACTAAAGACATTTTTAAACGGCAAACAGTGGACTTCTAGAATACCTACATTTTACTCCGCGCAAAATTTAGGTATTATGCACCGCGCAAATGTATAAATTACTTAAAGTGTAATTTTATATTTAGCCAAATTTACATTTTATTTAATTTGGATATGCGTCTAAATAATCCTCAAATCAAATAGTCCAAATAATAAGTAGGTATAACTAAACCCAACTGACAGACAGATAGTGACGAAATAGTGTTAAATGATTGCCGTATTGATAACAAATTATCAGGCTCTACAGGTGGTAAGAAATATTTTGCAAGCGCCATCTTAATTGCCTTCTGACACCATAATTAATAAAGAGATTAAATATTTGCAATAAAGATTCAATCAATCGCGTGCATTATTATAGTATTAATGTTGCAGTTTAAAATGTTAATTACGTGTCCACGAATCACAAATAATCTTAAAATGTGATTTTCTAATATGGGTGATCTATATGGTTATTTCTCTCAGTACTATTGAGTCGATTGGGAGCGTTTAGTAAGCAATCTAGTATGTATCAACAAAGGCTTAGAAAGGAGCATATATCTATATCGTGACAAGATAATTAATAATATAAGTACATATTAGATATATTAATATTAAATTTTAGTTTGCGTAAAAAACCACATCGATTCTTCCTAAATCTGTAACACTTAAAGTGTCCGTTTATCATTTTAAAACGATAAACATCAATAACATTTTTACATGTTTTAAAATATATAAACAGTTACAAACATAATATATTATATGTGTATGTAATTTATTATTAAATAAACAAAAACTTTTGTTTTTTTGCGATTTTTTTTTACATTTTTTATTTCTTGATCGGTTTCCAAATCAATCAATCCGGATCAATTCCGGGACACTGCATTGGTACACTACGTGCAGTGAATCTTAATCATCTGTTACATGAAGACATGTTGGAATTTTAATATACCACAGAAATTTAAGTGCAGCAAACATTGTATACAGTAGTTGCAAGTGAGGAATCCACTAATAAAACGTGCTAAGTACCTAAAACCGGGAAGAGGAAACGTCGTTCTGTGAGTATTATTAACGCATCATTTGACGTGGCATACTATGGGAGTAGGCGAGTAGAGATACGGTCGGAACGCGAACGGTTTCATATAACACGCAGTCGTTCATTGTATAATATTAACACTATGTTAACATTACACGCTATATAAACCTACTAACTTGAATTTTAAAAAAGTGATATAAATATACTTTATAGTTCTAAATCGTCGCTAAATCCCAGGAGAAAACTTAGTTGAGCATGGAAAAAATTCGCTATAATATTTACTTATAAAATTTTAAAAATAATTAGGTATTTCCATCGATGTTCTTTCTATACATATTTTTTATTAAATAAAAACTAACTAACTAACTAAACATCACGCCATTTCCTCGAAGGGGTAGGCAGAGAGGATAGAACGCCACACCACTCTGTCCTGGCATACTTCTCTTGCTTGCTCCACATTTAGTAGAACAATAAATATGTGCCGCGGGGTAGTTGACGATAGAAACCGTTTTTATTTGTCTGCGTACTTAGTGTCACATTTATTTTTCTGAATTGTGTTTAATTTTTCAGTAAAATTTAATGTCAATGTGTAACAAAAATACCATTCGGCTATCTATTGGGCAGAAAAAACACCGGGTATTGTATTTGAATCCTTACCACTGTTTGTCTTGAACGAACCTATTTCCTTTTTTATAATGTGGACAATGAAAGAATAAAAAGGTTTTTATGAAGGATCGGAGATAGTCTTGGTAAAAATAATGTTTGGGTAATATTGCAGGCGCATTTCAAACTAAATTTTATTACGTGCAATTAGGTCTTTTAAACATATCTTGAGAACAAAAATCAAGGACAACCTTCACATGTGACGATTTAGCAGATAATGTCAAGACATATTTACGGATTTCTAAGATTTGTACATAACAAGGCGTATGATGGTGTATAATATAAATAAATTAATAAGTAAAGCTTTCTATGCAACCAACCTACAATATGAAAAATAAAAAACTCCTTCAAAAAGTTACATATCTCGGAAAATAAGTAGATATTGGCCTTCATTATAATATGGAGTCTATGTCTTTATAATATGAAATAAATCATGAAATGAAACAATATTCAGTAAAAAAATTGTTGATCGGAGAAAATAGTTACACAGAAGTTCGTTATATGGAAATTTAACTGTAAGTGTTTCATTCAAAACAGATACCGATAAAAAAAAAGCATTATTACGAAAGAATAACTTTAAAATATTTAAATTTAGATTAATTTTCATACTCGGCTGATGAATCATTCAGCGTCGACATAGTTCATTGGGATAAATATATATACACCGTGTCCCACGATGAGACCGCGAAACTCCGGAGGGTGATTGTTCATGGTTGTTCAGGCCAAAACTAAATTTTAGCTGAATACCTAGTATTTAGGTATTTTAATCTATAAAAGATAATAATGCGTTCGTCAAATGAATATGAAAATATTAATGTGTTTTACGGAGAGACCCACAATAAATCGCCATAAAGTGCATTTAATAAACTACCTGGCGGGTAAAGAGGTAATTCCTTACCAATACCTGTTATTTACATTATTTTAATTATGTTGGAATATTTACTTGTGGATTTATTTTATAAACTGTTTCTATAAAGTTTTGGTGGTAAGTTTTGGTGTTTTCCAGGAACAATTATTATGCTAGTGCGTTCCCTTAGTAATTTTATGTGAAAGGGTATTTATACACATACCTGGATATAATATTTTATTGTCAAAGGTGAGCTTAATGGATTTGGGGTAATGTTAATGCGGAATTTTTGGTAAATTATAAAAATGGTTATTATTATGTATTTAAAATCTTTTTCCAATATTGTTAATCCCTTATGAATTGTCAAATGTAGGTATACAATTTGAATGCTTTTAAACCCCACCACCTTTCCTGTTATTATGATTAAAATATGTGTATAAATACCCATATTAGAGTATTTTTGAGTTAGTGTTTTTTGTTCATTTTCAGGAGCCGGAGTGCTCTCTGTTTGAGGATAGCGGAAGCTATCGTGAGTGTTTAGTATTCATTTTCAGGAGCCGGAGTGCTCTCTGTTTGAAGATAGCGGAAGCTATCGGCAGTGTTTAGTGTGATTTTTCAGGAGCCGGAGTGCTCTCTGTTTGAGGATAGCGGAAGCTATCGTTAGTGTTCATTGTCAGGAGCCGGAGTGCTCTCTGTTTGAGGATAGCGGAAGCTATAGTTAGTGTTAGTGTTTTTTATTCATTTTCAGGAGCCGGAGTGCTCTCTGTTTGAGGATAGCGGAAGCTATCGTGAGAGTGTTTTTTGTTCATTTTCAGGAGCCGGAGTGCTCTCTGTTTGAGGATAGCGGAAGCTATCGTGAGTGTTTAGTATTCATTTTTCAGGAGCCGGAGTGCTCTCGAGCCGGAGTGCTCTCTGTTTGAAGATAGCGGAAGCTATCGGCAGTGTTTAGTTGTGTGATATTTTCAGGAGCCGGAGTGCTCTCTGTTTGAAGATAGCGGAAGCTATCGGCAGTGTTTTTTGTGAATTTTCAGGAGCCGGAGTGCTCTCTGTTTGAAGATAGCGGAAGCTATCGGCAGTGTTTTTTTGTGATTTTCAGGAGCCGGAGTGCTCTCTGTTTGAGATAGCGGAAGCTATCGTGAGTTGTTAGTGTTCATTGTCAGGAGCCGGAGTGCTCTCTGTTTGAGGATAGCGGAAGCTATAGTTAGTGTTCAGTGTTAATTTTCAGGAGCCGGAGTGCTCGCTGTTTGAGGATAGCGGAAGCTATCGGTAGTTAATTTTAAAAGGCCGAGTGCCCACTAGTTTGTGCTAGTTTTAAAGTATTATTTTTTAACCATGTTTTAAACTTGTCTAACTAACGTTTCTAACTTCCTTTTAACTGTGTTCAATTGTCTGTATCTCGAATTTTCTGACATTTAATCTAATAAACAGTGTTAAAATCGAAAAGTGACTTTATCTACCCCCCGAAGACGGACGGACCCAGTCGACGACGAAGTGCCGTACCCCTGGAGTATACAAAAGCTGGTCCTTCGAGAAACCGGATCGGTATCTTCAAGATGCAGTCGCGTTCGTCTGTCGGAAGTGATAATGGGAGCGTCGCCCGCGGGATGACGCCTTGTGAGCAATCGGCGGAAAAGTTGAGAGTGACCAAATGCGATCACAGCTACGAATTGCTCAAGAAAAAGCAATGTTGGAGCTAGAGAATTCTAGAATAGAGCAAGAAAACGCTAAAATACAACAAGTAATAAATAAAAATAGGACTCAATTAGCTATATTAGCTGTTGAAGAGAGTCTTCTAGACGCTGAAGAGGACCACAACGAGATCATGAGGATCCTCCAGGATGTCTATCCGATCGATATCAGAGGGGAATATATCTAGAAATAGTCCCGATCGTGACCAGGAGCAGCTGCTGGAACAAAGCATTTTAACGAGGAATCAGGATGAACTCCGATTGCGGGAGGAGAGGCGGTTATATGATGACCGTATGCAGAGCTTTGAGAGACAAGGTCCCTCAACATCTCGCCCACCAGCACAACAGGAGGAGTGGCGTACAACGAGCGCGGGGCGGGAGCCCTGGCAGCAGACGGAGTTCCCAGGCGGCCAACCAGCTCAGGAAAGTGCAGCCCAGGAGAGGCGGCACCTACCGCGCCCGCGCCGCGTGATGAAGCTCACGGCGGCCAACAACGCATGGAGAACTACTCTCAGCCGATCGTGATGGACGAGAATCGTTTCGCGGATACTTTAGGTAAGGCATTATCTCTTTATTCCGCCAAACCTAAGGCTGAAGACTTGCCCGTGTTTTCAGGAAATCCGATGGAGTGGGTCTCTTTCAAAAACATTTTTCATAATACGACTGAATATCAAAAAGTTAAAGATGCGGAAAATTTGTATCGCCTACAGAAAGCTTTAAAAGGCGAGGCGCGCGAGTCGGTCTCGGCGCTTTTGATGTCACCCGAAAATGTTAGGGATATAATCATTACTTTGGAAAATCTTTTCGGAAACACGGATATTATAGTACAAAAAACAATTAAAGAATTACGTGAATATCCCAGTTAAATGAAAATATGGGCTTTGATGGAATTCTGCGCTTTGCGTGTAAAGTTAAAAATTTAGTTTCATCGTTAAAAGCGTTTAACAACAATAGGGGCACCTTCATAATCCTGATTTGCTATCTATTCTTGTATATAAACTTCCTAATAATGTTAAAGGATTATGGATGTCTGACAGTAATAGACAGTTTAGTGAAGAACCGGTACTTTGCTACTTATCGGCGTGGCTAGAGGAATTGGTAATAAAATCTAAAAGTTCGGGTCTTAATTATGATCCTGTCACCCGAGATGATAAACACAGTAGAACAGTTAATCTACCGGATCTACCCTATAATAAATATCGTAGTAATAATACCAAGTATAGGAAGGAAGGGCAATTCAGAACATATGCGTGTAATAGTACATCACAAAAGCGGTGTTTTAAAGGATGTAAAACAAATATCGAGCACGATATTTGGAATTGTTCAGGGTTCAAAAAATTGTCGGAAGACCAAAGATGGGATCTCGTAAAAGACAACAAACTCTGTTTTCGGTGCCTGAATAAAAGGGCACTCATTCGGTAAGTGTCCAGTGAAACTAAAAAATTCCAGTCAAAAGTATCATTATCTACTTAGAAAAAGTCGAGTTGTAATAACTGAGGAGGCAGGTAGCGAAAACGATGCTAATGAATTAGTAACCAATACACGGGAGAATAATAGGGTGCTGTTAAAAATTGTTCCAGTTACGGTTTATGGCCCATCAGGTAGTGTAGATATTGATGCTTTATTGGACAACGGGTCAACTGTGAGTTTACTGGAGCAAAATATAGCTGAACTTATCGGTGTTAGTGGGCCTGTGAATAATCTTACCCTTCAAGGTGTAAGTAATATGAGTTCTAGTGATTCGACTTCTATGATGTTAAAAAATGTAAGAGTCAAAGGAAAAAATGAATGCGATACATTTACAGTAAATGTTAGGACAATCGCTAAGTTAGAATTACCGAAACAAATAGGGATACCCAAAGAATACGTCGATAAATATCCACATATGGAAAAGGCTCCGTATATTTACGGCCACGCAAGACCGCGTATGCTTATCGGCCAAGATAATTGGCACTTAATTATTTCGAGAAAGATTAGACAAGGCCCGCGAAATACTTTGTCTCTTTCGTATACCAAATTAGGTTGGGTAGTATTAGGACACGTCTCAGCTTCTCAGGAAACAAAAGGACGTGAAATTAGCTGTCATATTTCAGTAGAACAGAATAAAGAATTACATGAACTAATAAAAGATAGTTTTAAAAATAGATGATGCCGGAATAACATCGCAACCGCGAATTTGTAACGATGATAAGCGTGCTTATTCCATTTTGGAGAAAACCACTCGTTTAAAAGAACGGTGTTGGGAAACTGGGTTGTTATGGAAGGATGACAATAATTATTTTCCGGATAGTTTTCCAGTAGCAGAAAAAAGAGTACCACCAATTAAAGTAGGCGATGTAGCTATTCTCTGTGATAATAATCTGCCACGTAATACGTGGCCGAAAGGAATTATCACTAAAGTTTATTCAGGATCCGATAATCAGGTGCGTGTCGTAGAGATAAAGACATGGGTGCAGGGGTTTATCGCAGACCGGCAAGTAAAATTGCTGTGTTAGATGTAAATTAAATTTAGTTTTTACTATTAGTGAACCTTTGTTCACGGGGAGAAGTATGTTCAGGCCAAAACTAAATTTTAGCTGAATACCTAGTATTTAGGTATTTTAATCTATAAAAGATAATAATGCGTTCGTCAAATGAATATGAAATATTAATGTGTTTTACGGAGAGACCCACAATAAATCGCCATAAAGTGCATTTAATAAACTACCTGGCGGGTAAAGAGGTAATTCCTTACCAATACCTGTTATTTACATTATTTTAATTATGTTGGAATATTTACTTGTGGATTTATTTTATAAAAACTGTTTCTATAAAGTTTTGGTGGTAAGTTTTGGTGTTTTCCAGGAACAATTATTATGCTAGTGCGTTCCCTTAGTAATTTTATGTGAAAGGGTATTTATACACATACCTGGATATAATATTTTATTGTCAAAGGTGAGCTTAATGGATTTGGGGTAATGTTAATGCGGGAATTTTTGGTAAATTATAAAAATGGTTATTATTATGTATTTAAAATCTTTTTCCAATATTGTAAATCCCTTATGAATTGTCAAATGTAGGTATACAATTTGAATGCTTTTAACCCCACCACCTTTCCTGTTATTATGATTAAATATGTGTATAAATACCCATATTAGAGTATTTTTGAGTTAGTGTTTTTTTGTTCATTTTCAGGAGCCGGAGTGCTCTCTGTTTGAGGATAGCGGAAGCTATCGTGAGTGTTTTTAGTATTCATTTTCAGGAGCCGGAGTGCTCTCTGTTTGAAGATAGCGGAAGCTATCGGCAGTGTTTAGTGTGATTTTTTCAGGAGCCGGAGTGCTCTCTGTTTGAGGATAGCGGAAGCTATCGTTAGTGTTCATTGTCAGGAGCCGGAGTGCTCTCTGTTTGAGGATAGCGGAAGCTATAGTTAGTGTTAGTGTTTTTTATTCATTTTCAGGAGCCGGAGTGCTCTCTGTTTGAGGATAGCGGAAGCTATCGTGAGAGTGTTTTTTGTTCATTTTCAGGAGCCGGAGTGCTCTCTGTTTGAGGATAGCGGAAGCTATCGTGAGTGTTTAGTATTCATTTTCAGGAGCCGGAGTGCTCTCTGTTTGAAGATAGCGGAAGCTATCGGCAGTGTTTAGTGTGATTTTTCAGGAGCCGGAGTGCTCTCTGTTTGAGGATAGCGGAAGCTATCGTTAGTGTTCATTGTCAGGAGCCGGAGTGCTCTCTGTTTGAGGATAGCGGAAGCTATAGTTAGTGTTAGTGTTTTTTTATTCATTTTCAGGAGCCGGAGTGCTCTCTGTTTGAGGATAGCGGAAGCTATCGTGAGAGTGTTTATTGTGATTTTTCAGGAGCCGGAGTGCTCTCTGTTTGAAGATAGCGGAAGCTATCGGCAGTGTTTAGTGTGATTTTTCAGGAGCCGGAGTGCTCTCTGTTTGAAGATAGCGGAAGCTATCGGCAGTGTTTATTGTGATTTTTCAGGAGCCGGAGTGCTCTCTGTTTGAAGATAGCGGAAGCTATCGGCAGTGTTTTTTGTGATTTGTCAGGAGCCGGAGTGCTCTCTGTTTGAGGATAGCGGAAGCTATCGTTAGTGTTCATTGTCAGGAGCCGGAGTGCTCTTTGTTTGAGGATAGCGGAAGCTATAGTTAGTGTTCAGTGTTAATTTTCAGGAGCCGGAGTGCTCGCTGTTTGAGGATAGCGGAAGCTATCGGTAGTTAATTTCTAAAAGGCCGAGTGCCCACTAGTTTGTGCTAGTTTTAAAGTATTATTTTTTAACCATGTTTTAACTTGTCTAACTAACGTTTCTAACTTCCTTTTAACTGTGTTCAATTGTCTGTATCTCGAATTTTCTGACATTTAATCTAATAAACAGTGTTAAAATCGAAAAGTGACTTTATCTACCCCCCGAAGACGGACGGACCCAGTCGACGACGAAGTGCCGTACCCCTGGAGTATACAATGGTATTCTGAGAAAAAAAATCCTTATAAGTTTTTTGATCCGGGTATTTTTAATAATTAATAAAAAAAAATTTTTAATAAAAAGCGACTATGTAATACTGGCTTCTGTTTGAAATGCTAGCGGTGGCGGGTGGCGGTGGGCGGGGAGGAGTGGGGGTCCGCTCTGGTCACCGAACGAACATTCAAAATTCGAATTTCATATCTGAAATTGGTGCAGGTCACGTGGTGTTAGCCAGTTCAAAAATGGACGGTATTACACACGCGTGAATTTTTTATTCATATTTTAATCATTTTTTTAAGAAATTAGAATTGAGTTTTTTGAAAAACTTTATTAAGATTTTTTTCTCAGAATATCATGAATAATCACCCTCTGGAGTTTCGCGGTCTCATCGTGGGAAACGGTGTATATATGTATTATATTATAGTGTGTCGCGTCGATTAATTATTATTCTTCCCTGATAAGTGATGTCTATGCTGAATGATTATTATCAGCCGACAACGAATTAATGATCTAAAAATGCAATTGACAAGAAAGTCAAGTGAAAAAGTGAAATTATGATTTATCGGTAAATCTTCGGATTATTTCACATTTACTGTGAAAAAATTTAACAATAACGCCAAAGAGATTGAACATTGAATACCCATATGGGGGGAAAACGATGATCATAAAGAAATAATATCGCATTATTATCATCATAACTCAATAATAATCCATGTATAGGATTCCCACAAAGCGCTTCAGTAAATAGATTTCATTTAATACAAAAAAGAGCAACGCGGAATCACTCACTCTAAAAAAACATCATGAACCGTACTAGGGTGGGAAGTTGGGTAGTGGGTAGGGAATATTGGAGAGTACCTCGTCGGGGGCTGTTTATTGTTCCCCTATTCCCGCGCCATTCATTATATCATTTTACCCCCGGGGTGAGGGGCCTCCCGCCTATTCCCCCATCCCCTTGATCGAAATGTTCTCACATTTGACAAATAATTGTTTTCGGCCTTCTGTCTCGCTCCCTCAAACATGTAATTTGTATATTTATTACTGTCTATCATCTGAGGGTAAATTATTATTACAGCCACAGATAATAATTGTGATTGCAGCGTCTTTCGCACTGTTTACTTGTACTTGCGAGTAATTCGGGGAATAAGCGCTTTGTTCGTAATATTGTAATGTTACGCGGGATTACGTTTCACTACCTCAAAAATGGATCAATAGCGTAAAAAATTATAAGAAAGGATAAATTAAATACATAATACAAAAAATATTATTATACTCTGTAAGATTCATTGAATAACGATTGAAAAACTTGGTTCAAGATTCGTTAATGATTTAAAAAAATTAACGATTAATTTATTGAGATTTTAATTTCTTTGACACTTTTCAATCTTAGATATTCATTTATATTATGTATTCAAACAAATGACAGAAATTTAAAAATAAGTGAAATTAACTTTTTTAATCCAACGGTAAAAACACTTGAAATCATTACACACTGAATTTGTCAAAAAAAAATAATTAAGAACTCAACAGAGCCAGAAGGTTCAATAAAAAGGGGAAATAATATCACTAGCACAAAGGCTTGAGAAAAAAAAATACTAAAGTTTTTTTTTGTTTTGTTAATGTAGAAATTTCCATTTTCCATTATTTGTACCATTGACATCCTTTATAAATCCTTAAATTGTCTTTAGTACAAATAAAACTTTGTGTATCTAACCATATTCAAGATATCAACTAAACTTAAATTACAAAGGTGTTCAATTATAAGAATCCTTTGTAAACAAAACAACATGTAAGTTGAAAACTGTAAAAACAGACCACGGTTTGTCGGAAACAGTCGCTTAGAATTCCATGTCAAGAGGAAATACGAGTAAAGTAATGTTGAGTGATAACACGGGAGGGGAAATGGTCCACAGTTCCACAGACCGCAGCCCGTAGCCAAGATGGCAAACACAGGTCTAGTCGGAGCGTTCCGAGTGCCGCGCCGCGCGCCGGCTAAAGTGCTTTGCCCCATTCACATTATTTACTCTGGAGGGCGGCCATTTGCATAAGTAATTGCCGGCTAATATTGAGAGATGCCCGATCGTCGAGCGCGGGAAATGTCCAATGTTCAATGCTCAGTGGGAATTATCACACTGAGAAAGAGCACCAATAAATAACAAGGGATAATAATCAGCACCCTTGAGGTGATTTCTCACAAAAATGGCGCTTAATAAATTATCCATAGTAATAATACTTGGATAAATTATTAAAAGCCATTTTAGTAAAACATCGCCTCAAGGGCTCTGTGATGGGCTAGGTACTAAATTAATTCCATATGCAATGAGATTTTATTTACAGGTAAAGTCCTGCATTCCAATTCTTCTTCTTGGTGATTGGAATTTCAGGTCTCGAAATGTAAGTCTCAGTATTGAAGTTCTGACTTGGTGACTAAGGCGACGGGCGCCTCTCTCCAGAAGTGCTGGAGACAGAGACAGAGACGGATGGAAGAGATTTCTGGCGACATGCTTCCCCCCTACTGCTGTGACCAAGACTGCTCTGTCAGGAGCAAACGATGAAGAAGAAAAGATTATTATCACTAAAACCCAGATTTTTGATAAAAAAACCTTTTATTTTTGTGATCTCGTCGGGAATCGAACCCGGACCACCGTTGAGTCTAGCATCTTAGTCATTAAACTACGAAGGCCGCCAAATATTTTTATGTCCACTCCATTAAAATTTAGTCGGGATTAAGATTATGTGTAAAAAATCATTCGCTTTACAGTCGAGAGTTGGTTGGATAATCGGGTATATTATATTAAGGTAATATTTTATGTATATCCACGGACAGTAGCCACGTAGCGTGAAAGATACATTTTGGTAAGTAACTCGCTCTGAATAATAATTCCGATCCATTCATAATGCCACACTTTGGTGGCGCAGAATGGCCGCATAAAGTGGCCAGACCCGCGATAAATCTCGGAAATAAACTGGACTATTAGACATTCCGGCCGGCCTTTACTGCGCTCGTACATGCACTTCGCAACCCGTATGGAGCGAGGAATAATGAAGAGTTGAAGATAAATATAACCAACTGTTATTGTAAATGGAAATTCTGGACAAAATAAAAGAACGCCCGCTACTGTAATACAAAAATGTATTACTGAAATTAGCAGAGATTCCGCGTTATTTTGTCGATAGCTTAAAAGCGCAAATTCGCCCGCGGGCAAAGTGCCAGTTGTTCTCTCCATTCTCCATTCTATCGTCGGCAATTCTAGCAATTACACTCCGTGTTCCGAGATGACTATCGCCGTTTACAATTGAAATATAAGACTTGAGTACGCTTTATTAAAAACAGAACGAATCGCCATTGTGCTTGAGCTCGAGTCGTGTAAATATCCCCGGGGAAGGGCCGATTGAATCCCGTTGAATGAAATCACATTTAATGATGGATCATTCCGCGAGCGAAATTATACACGGTGGTTTCACATACACCCACACCTAGCAGCTAGCAGCCAGCAGCCCCCCGCGATCGCGAACAAAGCTTACATTTTCACGGCTGGGCGGCCCGCAGTACAAAGAGACTTGTATAAATGCTGACACATGTATGCATTTTCGAGCCGGGTTTACCACACACGATACCCGGCACACATACAATGGGAAGATATGTGCGTATTGTGTTCCGAGACGTGATATATACATACCTAACATGATGTACAGGTACTGATAGGAACACGGCATGGGCAAGTGCGGACTGCGGCGTGTTAACAGGCACCTTCTTCGCGTCAATTACCTCCGCTAATGTTCTGCGCTCCTCTTACACACCGGTGCAGATACCAGACCGACAGAACTGGTTTACCGATACTCCGTTCAGCGATCGAAGGAATAAAAACTCGACTTAATAACGTCGGATTGTTCCTTTCTTGTATCACTAGTTAAATGTATAACATTGCTCACTCGTAGATTACCAGAGGCCGAGAAGATGTTTTTCAATTAAAGTAATTACCCCATTCGGAGCAGTACATTACCGAGCCAGCGGATGATACGAAACATAAATAACGATATAAAATCATTACAAACGATTAATATTTATCGCGCGAATCACAACTGAATATCGCTCGAACCGAGTTGATAGATGGCCGCCATTAATCAGGGTTCGTGAAGTGATATTTGTTCAGAATGATCTGTGTGGGTGAGGAACCTTTTTAAGCGGGGAATAAGTGTTACTTTTAATCAACAATACACGACTAGTATTAATCTTGTAACGGTTCGACAACAACCCGCTATTACTGAGGATTTCGGCGGATAAAAGAAACAAAGATCGCGATGAATAAGCGATACAGGCGAATAGCTTTCAAGAAGCTCGTTTATATTACCGGGGATAATGCGCAGTCCAGTACACATGAGATTTTATAAAGGCGAGAATAAATTTGCGACGGGTATTATTCCTCGAAGCCTATAATCCCGAGTAATGCGCGGGAAATGTTAACACGTTTTTCCTTTAATTTACGGTGTTGATTTCATCCTCAAATTACAACGGTGTTGTATTGCGAGCAAACGGAGATCTTAGCTAATTTTACAACGGGGGGGTATTGCGAGCAAACGGAGATGCCCACTACCCACTAGCTAATTTATAACTTAAGCGGGTATAAACTAGCCCCGAGAACAAAGAGAAGTAATAAATAAACCGATTATAGGTGCACAATAAATTATTGGCTTTTCATCCACTAACGTTTTTCCTTTAAATTTACGGTGTTGATTTCAACCTCAACTTACAACGGGGGGGTATTGCGAGCAAACGGAGATCTTAGCTAATTTATAACTTAAGCGGGTATAAACTAGCCCCGAGAACAAAGAGAAGTAATGTTGCCCACTACCCACTTAACTTTACTCAGAGGGGATTGCAAACATCGTATTCATAACTAACTAAATCTTGTATCGATCATAGAAAACGATTAAATATTAAGTTAAATAAATGTAAATTAAATAATGTTCCACTACTAATTAGGTTAATTAAAGGTGCGTGTTAAATAATAATTACAATGTATCTTAACGCTAACGTAACATATTATTCAGAAAACGGGTTTAGCAAGAAGAAGTAAGAAAGTGAGTCATCTAAGAAGAAATAACATAATAGCTTGCACAGGTAGTACTACTATCACTACATCAATTTGATGTTAAGGTGAAACGAGATAAAAATACGAAATAAAAAACGATTATTTCAATAATTCTAACTTGACAGACGAAAACACAAAATAAAATAATTCTGTGAAGGATAAAATATCTTTACTTAACATTATAAATTCGAAGATTTGTCATAATGTTAAAATTATAAGTAATAATATTTCAAATGTGGTTTTGTAAGCTGAGTTAATTTATTTTGCAAATAAGAAACTGATTGAAAAAGTTAAGCCTTTTCCCTGATGTTCATGTGCGATGGATAATCTGATACTAAACATTTTACGATCAATAAAATGCTGAAAATGTATAAAAATGTCAACGTTATCCCCTAGAATCATTTGTTACGATGGAATTAAGTGGCTACATAGATATACCTATAAAACATATCTTATCACCTGAAAAATCTATGTAGCATAAATACTTAAATATCACCGTGACTTCAATAAAGTCATTCTTATTACGCTAAGGTATTTAAATAAAATGTTAATAAAAATTGGCATCCTCAATGCTTGTTATTTTGTAAACACTTTAATCGTGACTGTAAATTCAGAGTTGTTGCATTCCTCAAGACTGTTGGTCACATTTTTATTCAATTCGTTTTAAGACGCTTAGTTTGTAGCCAAAACATGCCATTTACATAAAAAAGATTTCTTTTCAAGCTGTCGGAAGAATTTCACTACGATAATGACTATAGAACAGAAGGTAGTAACAAAGTCGTAACCTGTTTACTGTGAATTTATTTTGCTATCTTGCGACACGTAAAAATGTTTCTACACAAACAATTCCATTTTTAAAATTCCTAACTTAAGTTGAGTACCTACATCCGTCATTACCTTTCAAGCGGGGATTATGAAGAATACATTAGTATAATAAATGAATAAATAGTCAAACCATCGCCATCGCTTCCAACAGCGCGGGATAATTAGTGTTTGTATCTCTGTGAACCGAAACTCGGCTCTCGTAAAATATATCGTTGGCAGATTTGGCAGCGCATACCTGGAACAAAGGAAAAAGAACAAAGTTAATTTACACATCGTGGTGGAATGCAAACTGTTGAATTATTCATCTGGCCCCCGCTTTCTGGGGACTCGCTCCGGATTATAGAGAATTGCGGACGTTTTCTTTCGTCGCTTCTATAATAACACAACTTCAAATATTTACCAGCGTAACGAGGCCCGACACTTCGTGACTAATCAATCTACCGACTTATTATACTAACATAAGATTCCACTTTACTCCTCTTATTATTCTACTTATTTAAGGGTGTTTGAAAACTTTCCCATATAATTTAAAATCATATGAGGGAACTCTTTGTACAAAAATAAATTGATGGTATCAACATCAATGTGGGACTCTATAAAACTACGTCATTGTATAACTCGAACATCGAGTGAAAATACAGAGTAACGTTCCAAATAATAGCGAAGAAGCAAAATATAAAAGCGGGACATTCTCTCTATAATAAAAAGAGAAAAAAAATACTTCGGCACAGAGTGGAGGCGCAAACAAAAAAACTGATTCATTTCCACGTGATTAATAAACCTGTGATCCTATCCTGCCTTACGCTTTATACAGGCAACCGCGGTACCAGGGCGGCATGCGGCAGAGGGAGATCAGGGTGGCTCTCCGCAGTCAGCGCGAGCGGGACGCAGCGAGGGAGGCCCGGAGGTGCGAGGGAGGAGGAGGCGATCAATACGACAGACGGACGGGGTTGTGTGTTGTGTGGCAGAACAGCTTTACGAGTACCCCTCGCTTTACTATGTGATTTTTAATCATCGGGGTCATGTTGTCATCGAACTTCAGAAGTAAATAAGTAGGCGCGCTGGGAGCGTGCTTCAAATAAATGAACAAGATTACTTTAGGTAGGCTACCATTTAGATTGTTAAAGACGTGACACGTATGTAATCAAATACGCAGAAAATACTAAAACTACGAAACAACTAAACACAGCAATTCTTTTTAATGTGTAAATAGAGATAAACTTTAATTTTTTTATAGAAAACTAAACAAATAGTCCGATTCGGAAAAAAGCTGAGAGAAATAAATAAATAACGATGCGAAATTCGACCGGTTGAGGTTGAAAAGTTATTCTGCGAAAGAACGTATAAAGGCGCGCGGACAGGGGTTCAGAGGTTTCATTGAGGTGGAAAAATTGCTTGTAATGAATTATATAAGCGCGTCCATTGCTACCCGGAAAAGGGGGGGAATACAAATAGGGTTAAACTAATGGTTTCGAATTTAAGAAATAAACTACTCTTTTCATAGCGAGAAAAATAATCAGTTTTCGCTCGAGTTAAGTGTTGTGCATAAATTATATGCTAGGCGCGTATATATTTTTAACAAGTCTACAACCCGTTTTGACTTTATAAAACTGACTCATTTGACTGGCACAAGTCACCCGGTATTTCCACGTCACAAAGAAAACGGGAAAATGGAGTAAAAATAATCTACTAGCATAAATAAATCAAACAAAAGAGTCGTTCACAAAGACGTATCCCATAAATGATTCGTAAACGTAAGTACTAGGAGTACAGAAACTCCGGGGGGATGAGAAATGTAGGGTGGGCGCTCCAAACATTTCATCGTGCCAAAGGTCGGTGAGATGGAAAAATGTTACAATAAATCGAAATCAATTTTCTCCGAGTATTGGCGAGAGAGTATTAATTCGAATGAAAATGTCGCGAGTGTCCTTAAGATAATGTTTTACTAAATTCGCTGACATATTTATAATTAAATCACAGAATATACAACATGGTACCTTCATATTGGTTCTTGGAATTAAGGCGATTAATATTTCTACGAAGTTCAATATAATAATGAAGTTTAATTCGATTTCATATATACAGGTATTTATATTTGGTCTAACCTTTAAAATCGTTTTACGCTTTCCGCCGAAGTTTAGAAAGCGAACTAAAGCCAAATTTATATTACAGTAGTTTTTTTTAAAGCAAAACGAGCGATTAAAAAAAAGTAGGTCCCTATTTGTGCGTATAATTAGTAGGTACGCGACATTAATTTTAATGTATATTATAATGGAGATTAAGCTTTTTACCAAAGGGTCGGGTCACCTGAATTATTAGCTAATAATTTTAATATGTTATTGCTTTTTTACCTTTTTAAAAGCATTCAATATGTATATCAATATCTACTTAAACTTTTACATATAAAAAACATTAACTGTCAGGTCAGCCAAACGTCGCGCCGACCATTCAATATTCCATCCAGTTTTCGCTTTATACAGCACAGTTTGCAAACTGCACAAGAAACTGTACAGTTTTCTTTCCCGTTAGGGTGTTAAAAAATTATATATAATAATGAACATGACTTTTCATTCAAACGATTAAAAATGTGGATCGGCGAGCTTTGTAAACCGGAGGTTTAAGCGGTAAGAGAGTAGTATAGCGAGACAGTATAACATACGGGGAGGCGTTTTTACACCCGAGATAAAAATCCAACGACATACCATGCTTCCCCACTGCGGTCTGCTTATAGGGGATTATTTCTGTGCAACATAATATTACCTCTACAAAGCCGATACGGTAATCAGTTTACTCGCGGGGCGACAAGGCTTGACCAGGGCGCGGTAAGGTTTTCCAGATCCGCTAAATTGAATAAGTAATAACAACATCGCGCCATTGTGCTTTCACTCAGCGCTCCTATAAGCCGCTACAATAAATACTTTCGTAAAGAGACATGGCCGCGACTGCTCGTTTTAATTGCTCGGACGATTCGGAAGATCGAAGTTGAGATAATACCTTCGGCGGTTATATGGAGGCTAACAGCGTTGTTTATTGAAACGTGTAATCTCGATACACATGTATATAATCTACGGCTCAATTTGAATAATGATATCTTTCATGATCGAGGCATTTCTTTGTGTTGTACGCTTTAGCAGGACGTGTCTGAGCCATTGATTTGATAAATGTATTTGTTTTACGGTCAAACTAGCAAGTGTGATTTACGCTCGATAAAACAGCCGGGAACACGTTTTGAAAATTAAAATACCGAGCGCGCCGAAATTAATTTACCGTCCGTCAGTTTCACGGTGGTCAAAATACCCTAATTGAAAAAATGCGTTCGTTACGAAGGAGTATTTAAATTGAGATGTGATGTAGGAGAGCGTGCCAGATCAGAGAGGACATCTATAATGTCGTGTGTGGGATTTATCAGAGTGTTGAAATAGAACAATGCATTCCACCTGTGCAGTAAATAAATGCGTAATACTTAGAATTACTAGAGAATGAAAGCGGAGAAGTTTCCCCCTCGCGGGTGGAGATGTGGAGAATACAGAATGGGGTTGGTACGGGATCCACATTAGGGGAGCGTTAACATTTATTTACGGTTGTATATTTCCTTCCCTCCGACGGAAAGCTGTTTGTGAGAATATCTACGGTTAATTAAGAGCAGTACAATTTATATCACCGATTTTAGCGAACACTCGGGTATTTGATTTAGTTATTCTACCCACAAACTCCCAGACACGTCATGTGTTAACGTATTACATACTGTAATAAGTAAATCATACCTAAGCACATTATAATTTAGAATTTTTGAAAATGTACTTATTCACGGAAATGTTTTAAGACCGTAAAGCTTTTCTACATGCGAATCCGGAAATATTAAAGGTATGTATGATTAACTGTCATTTTATCACAATGCGCATATTTGTGACATCACTTATTATATTATTTGTGCCAGTTGCTCAGCAAAAACAAAGATATTGCTTTGAGAATTACAATCATCTTAAGGATATCAATGTCAATCAAAAGAGTTGGCAAAAGTACAGGTGTATTAGAATTGTATTTACTAGTTGATACACAGAATTGTTCTGCTGAAATGTGTCACGTTTGATATAAATATAATTTACTTATTTTGTATAACATCTAACCTCATTCGCAGCTATCAACATCAAAAAGGAATTGGATTTAATCTTAAAAACCTAATTTATATGTCGCGAATTGAACACGTACTAGAATACAAATCTGGGTCAAATCAGCCGCTGATGTTATGTAAATGATTATTGCCGTGACATACACACATTTGTATACAGGCGACATTAATTATATTTGGGAACTGTCACAGAGCGCGATGTGAAACCCGAATTAATACTACCCGAGGGAATTCGTTAGCGGTAATTACATTTCGCGGTTTACATTTCTCACGTGCGAAAAATGTAAGGCAAACTCATAACAACAGTAAAGATAACGCTGAACACGATTTTAGCGTGCTATATGTAAGTACATTAATTCCTAGCGTATCCACGTGTATACATACATAAACGACGAATTTTAAATAAAAAAAACATGTTATTTGAGAGATCAAACAATAAATTGAAACATCCTAAATAGATTCGAAGCCATGATAATAAATAGGGGATTAACATTCGAAGTGTTTTGTTACGGTATAAAATCTCGGGAGGATTTTAAAGTGGCCTTTTTAGTGTCTTTCAAATCCCCGATGAAACTTCCATTATGCTCCGCATACATTCCGCCGAGATTAAATTTGGTAAAAATCTTAGGCATCCGTCTCGGCCGTTCATGCCGATACGCAGGCGGGGTGAAGCACGGTGGAGTGAGGAGGTAAAAAGTAAAAACCTCTTCTCGACAAATGGTGCCCTGGTAGCGCGGCTAGCCGCCCGAGGATGCGGTCTGTTAAAAGGCCGAGGGCGGAAATAGGCAGGGGAAACCAAACAATACCAGAAAGAAAGCAACCCGAAGCCTGAGCGTGAAAAGGAATAAAGTGTAATTCACTCCCGGAAAATTCAAAAGGCTAAATAATAACCAGCTGTACAAAGTGCCAGGCTCCTGAACGGGAGTGTCTGGATTAAGTTCGGCAGCTTTCTCTAGAGGTGGCCTATAGAATGTGTCGTGGTATAACGAGAGCTTTAGCGCGATAGGAGCGAGGGAGATAAAAATACTAGCCCATTAAATAAAACCAATTTAGAAAACGGTAATATAAAGCTTATCGTGAAGCATTTAATTCAATCTGTTTAATTGTTAAAACATGACTTAAAGACTTTTAACGGGAAAATAAAGGAGTGCGTTATCCATATTATAGTAGTTAAATAATTTATTGTGTAGGAAATGTAAATAAAGTTATTTAAAATAAATTACATTGATTATAATGATATCATCCAAAGTCATGTTTTTAAAAGGTTTTTTTTGATGTGTGATACCTTGGACTGGTACTGGAGCGTATGACTGGTCGTCTTACCTTCGTGTAATAAAATGATCAAGATCCACTGCACTTGGTGTACCGATGCAGTGACCTACGCACCATTAGGTGCGGATAAGGGAAAGCAGTTGTAGTAGTTAGTTATACCCATCTAGGTTCTAAATATTTAAAAGATTTGGTAATTAACTTTATTATAATTAATTTGATCTTACAATACTGCTATTTATAATGATAACTGCGTTGAATTAAAAGAGAATAGGAAAACATGAAGTGGATTTATCACGAAAAAGGGAGGAATTAGATAGAATATATTCTACAGAGAATCTTCTGTATCCCGATGAATATTTTATTACAATATACAGCGTCCCTTTTTGGGGGCGGTTTTTACCAGGAGCACACGAAAGCGAAGATGTGGAATTTCGTGTCACTTACAGTTCACAGGTCACCACAACCGTTTCCAGAATTATATACTAGAAACAAACCCCTAACTAATTAGATTGTTTTTAAAACAATATCAAATTAACGTATGCAAAATAAGAAGTTTCGAGACAAATTAATAAGTGCTCAATTCCATAACTTACAGACTGAAGTAAAATATGAAAAAAAAACCCTGAAAAACAAAAATCAACAGATTTAAAAAAAAACTATGTTATTTATTTTTGCCTAAAGTAACTAAGTGGATGGAACAAGAAAAAAATATCCAAAGATGGATATAAGATCTTGTGGTAGATGTAATTTATTTATTTATGTATTTTATTTACCTTTCACGTTTTATATACAAATGACAATAATTATTTATACAAATGATGGCGACTCACACTCAATAGCGACCCATAACATTGATCCGTGTCGAGTCAGGGCATTTTAGTACAACATTTTCATTACAGAATCAATCTTTGTAATGTTGAGATAGTACAATATTTACATACATATATAAAAATTTTTACCGAGATTCGAGAAATATTGTGAAATTCTTTCACGCATGTATCGAAAAATTGTGGTATAAAGGATATAATATCTATTATATTCTGGTAAAAAGGTCTTCTTCCAGAAAGTGTATAAAGATAAAGGGTATTAAAGTTAGCTGCGCAGAGGGTCGATGGTCGAAGGGTTCGGCAAGGTTCGGTTATTCTTTGTTACTGACTTTGGCCGGGTATGAAATAAATATCTACCTTTTATGAAAGGAAGGGGATGTTTCAACCAGGAAATAATTCCACTTCAGAGCTGTCACGTGCAGCCATGATCCACAAAGCTTTTCCCAAGATTCAAAAAGTAAACGTTTACTTTAAATTTAATCTGCAATCTTTTGTGATACAGGAAACACCCGGGACAATTTATTGTGACTTTTTAGAATAACCTTTTTGTTGACTATCCAAAAATTGAATACAAGAATTTAACCAATTTGAAATTAATCCTTCCTTCTTTTGTTTCCCTTATTCCGGTCAAATAAAAATTAAAAATTAGATTAAATGCTAGGGTAATAAGCGTATCCACCCCAAAAATATAACTATTTTCGTAAGTGATCCGTAGGAACGTTCAACTTCGTTACTTGTTTACTAAACTTTTACACAAAAAAAATCTGTATATAATCAGACTAACGAAATTTTCTTACAGAAAAATAGTATTTTGCCTGTATTAAAGTTGAGCTGAAACATGTGTTTTTTATAAACTTACTGTTAAACTTTTATGCTTCAAAAGATAGAGCTTTCTGAATACACTGGATTTATGAGTTAGTGAAAGTCCCACCCTTTCTCTATTTTAAAGACTATTGAGTCTTTTTTCAGTCCAGCACAACTCTACCGATTTTTTAAAGCTAATCCGCGAAATTTAATAGATTCAGTTGTAACTGGAAAAAGCGGAAGAAAAGAAGGTTAAATACGCGACCAAATGCTTTCATTGCCCCTATCACTGTCTTGGCTATAAGATTGTCATAAACACATTCACCCCAACCTGCTCAAGGAGCTCTGGATTTATGAGTTAATTATAAATAATTTTCATGATAAAACAAATTAAAAATTTAAATTATTACACAAAAAAACGCACATTTATTTAATTTAATTCCATAACCATAAGTAAATTTTCGAATGCAAATAAGATACGCGGATCTGTTTTTAAGATAGGCAGATGATAGTTATACACTTGATATTATTTTAGTTTTTTAGCTCTCTAGTCAAACTAGTGAAATGTATGACACATCATTGAATATTTGATGAGTCTGCACTAGTTTTAGCAGGCAATAAGTAGCAGTAGTTGCTGTGTCTGTATCTCTTAAGTAGTGGGTAGGTACCTACTTTAAATACGCTCGATATATTACTAGAAGCAATTACTCTGAAGCAGTTGGCAAGTCGATAATAATTAATCTAGCAGGTCTGAGCCGATTAACGGGTCACTGCTCCTGATACAATATACAAATATACATATCCCGATACAAGTTAACATGCGCTCGAGACAGCGGAGAGAGAAATGTGTCATATTATTTTTTAAATGTGTCCGAGGAAAAAAATGGCGGCTTGAAAGATTGACAGATTGGAAACATGAAATTAAGAAAAGTAAATTTTATTTCGTTTTTTTAACTTTTGAACTGTTGCGTTGTTGAGAAGCAGTCAACGTGAAAAAGATAAAAATATATAATGAGCTCTACCATATAAATGCGAAAATCTTAAACTATTTAGCAGAAAATTATTTTATCGTGTTTTTAAACGATCTTATAAATAAATAAACAAAAAATAAGTGGGGTGTGATCAAACGGATTCTGTCGAAATACCAGGCGAGCATAAAGAAGAGAAGAGGCGAGCGGCCAAGAAAGTTTTCCTTAGATAGTAAACGTACAATCCGTCTAATTCACATCAGATAGTTAATCATTTTATTTAACACAAATACGAGCGTCCTCTTGTATTTGAAGATCTGATAAAAAGAGAGATTAGAAGATAGATGAGCTAACAGCTGACGCAGTCCACTTACTACTACTAAAGTTGTACACTTTAGAATTTGAAATTAATTGCCGTGTCAAATTATCCAAATTACACTATTCAAAGAAATAAAATGTTTTTAATTTAAAAAAACTACAACATCATTAAAAACCCTTTTGTTTTTTTAAAACTTAAATTAAAAACCCCCCTTTTAAAAAAAATAATTCCAATTTAAATATTTTAAATTTTTTAAAAAAAATTAAATTTTTTGGTTTTCCTTTTTTGAAAAAATTCAGAAAATGTTTTAAATTTTTTTACAAAAATTGTTAAAAAATTTACCGGGACCCTTGAGGCCGGGTGAAAATTTAATTTTCAGGCTGAAAATCGGAAACAAATTAAAATTACATGGGAAACAAAACTCAATTTAAAAACTTTTTGGGAAAAAAAATTGAATTACGCAATTTATTTTTGGGAAAAAAATTTTTGGGGGTTCCTTGGTTTTTGGAAAAGGGGGTACAAGTTTTTTTTTTTAATTTTTAAAGGGTTTTGGAAAAAAAAGTTAACAAAAATCATTATTTATAAAAATATATCCAAAAGGATTTTTAAAAAAGAAAAAAATTTGTTAAAAGAAGGAAAATTTTACAACTTTAAAACCTTTTAAAAAAACCCCTTTTTGAATAATTTAAATTTTAATTTTTTTCAAAAAAAATTTAATTAAAACTGGATTAGATTACGGTTTTCCGGTTTTATCGAATTTTGGTTTTATTATAGTTTTCGATTTAAAAGGGGAACCATTTAACCCCCAAAATTTTTTAAAATTTTTTATTTTTTCGTAAAGTTTGGAATGGGTTTTTTTTAAAACGGGTAAAAAAAAAATAAATTTTAATTTCATGATTTTTAACTTTTTTGGGCATTGAAAAAAAGTTTAATTTTTATGAAACCCAAAAAATTTTGAAACTTTGGAAAAAATGTGTTTTTAAAAAAAAAAAATGTTTACTAAAAATTTTAAAGGCCCAAAAAAAAGTTCCTAATCATTTAACCCCGAATTGCTTTAAAAAGTGAAAGGGGGAAAAAAACAAACCCAAAAGGGTTTTAAAAATTTTTTTAAAACTAAAATTTTCTTTTTGGACCCCTAAAATTTTAATTTTTTTCAAAAAAGTAAATAAGTCGGGAAAAAAAGGTGCTAAATAGTATTATTTTTTTTTGGCAGAAAATTATTATGAATGTAATAATTTTTTTTTTCAAAGGACCCCGGAACTAAATTTATTTATTTAACTTTTTACCCCGGGGTTTTCCTTTCATTCTAATTTTAAAAAAGGACCATTGGGGGGGGGGAAATTTTTAAAAAAATTTTTTTCCCCCATTTTTTTTTTTAAAATTAAAAAACAAAAAAATTTTTTTAAATTTTTAAAAAATTTTAAAAAGAAATTCAAAATTGCAAAAAAATTTTTTTTTCAGAAAAAATTTTAAAAAAAAAAAAATTTTTTTATTTTTTTAAAGGGAAAATTTTAAAAATTTTTTTAAAGCCCCTTTTTTTGGGCCCCCCATTATTATGTTTTAATTGTTAAAGGATAAATTTTTTTTTAAAAGTTTTTAAATTAAATTTTTTAAAAACGTATTAAAAAACCCGGGGGAAATTTTTATTTTTCAAAAAGGTAAATAAAAAAGTTATTTGTTTTAAATTTTTTCCAAAAATTTATTATATTTTTTTATCCAAAAATTTTAACCCTTTAAACTTTTATTAAAAAAAAATAAAAATGTTAATTTTTACAGGTTTATTTATTAAATTATTTCAAAAAATTACAAAAATCAGGTTTAAAAGGGGAAAAAATAAACCAAAAAACAGTTTTTTCTTTGGTAAAAAATTTAAAATTTTTTTATCAAGGTCGATGAATTTTTTAAAAAAATTTTTCTTTTTTCCCAAAAATAAAGTAAAAAATTCTAAAAAAAAAAAAAAAAAAACACCCTTTTAAAAATTTTGGAATTTTTAAAACCGGGAAAATTATGAAAAGGGTGGAAAAAAAACCAAAAAAATATTATTTAAAACCCAAGTAGTTAAGGGGCAACCCCGCTGGCCCCTTTTGAAAAAAATTTCAAAATTTTTCAAAAAAAGGGTGTTTTTGTTTTCCTCCCGGGGCCCAAAAAGGCCCAAAATTTAAAAAGTAAAAAATTTTTTTTTAAACCCCGGTTGGGCCCCTTAAAAACTCAAAGGGTTTTTTCATTTTTGGGTTTTTTTTTTTAAAAAACTTTGCGGTCCTGGGAAATAATTTTCCCTTTTTTTTTTATTGGCGGGTCAAAAAGGGTTCCGAGCTTCGGGGTTTAGAAAAAAGGTTAAAAAATTTTTTTTGTGTTTTTTATGTTTGGGGTTTTTTTGGGAAAAAAAGCCTTTTTCTTTTTAACAAAGGTTTTTTTTTTTTTTATTAAGGTTTTCCCAAAATTTTTTGGCAAAAAAACATGTTTTTGATGCCAAAAATAATTTAAAATTTTAAAAAAAAAAAAGGGATTTTTTTGGGGGGTTTTCTTTAAAAACCAACAAAAAAACAATTTTTTCCCCCCGGAAAAAAAGGCGGCTTTTTTTCCAAAAAATATTTTTTAAATTTCCCGGGGGCCCGGGGGGCCCCAATTATTTCAATTTTAATTCCGGGGGAAGGTTAATTTCACCGTTTTTTTAAAAGGTTGGTTGGAAGAAATTGCTTTTTAGCAATAAACCCGCCAATGTACTACTACACGCTCTGTACATGAAGAGTAAATAAATAAATAATAAGACAGATTGTAATTATATAAGCCAATTATTCTAATTATTTATTGTTTGTAGAATACTGTTTTTATATTGGAAAATAGAATACGTAACGAGCTTTTGGCAGCCGTCGGTTTATTATAAACCATATTAAATTTGATATTCGAGAGGGGGATTAGATCCCCCCTTCTGACAAACCTAAATAAATAACAATAAAAGTGCTGATACAATATTTTGAGATGTATCAGGAGCGCAGAAGGGTTGAGAAGCGTGACAAGATTAATGCGAGCACGCGGCACAAGCTTTTACCCAATTGAAATGTGAAGCAACTTGTATGTTCGCAAGCTACCTATACATTATCTTTATCCGTATATGGGTACTAGGTACCTACTTTAATTACACCAAATAGATAACAGAACCACGATAACGGTTTATGAATTTATTGTATAATGCCTTTATAAAAGCAATATTTATTATAGAAAAGCATTTTTATGTTATTTTTATTACTGAGAAATACTAAATGTATTCCCAGAATGAATCTTAGTCGTAAAAATCTTTATATTTATTTCCATTATACATCCCTCCTGCTATCGTAAAGGTCTCCTTTCCAGCAAATCAGATTCTGCGATCCTGATTACTACGGAATGAATAGGCCCGCGAAATAAATAAGGTAGAATTTATAAGAAGATTTTATTTGTTGATGTAAAGAAGAGAGTAAAATATAACGAAACGATCTTAATTCAAACTCATCAAAAAGGTCATTAAAGAGGCCCAATAAAAAAGCCATGAAACGGGGGAACATCATCAAAATTAATCACGTTATACGAAAGCGATAAATTTTAAAATAACAGTAGGTACGTACATATCTCCATACAAAGAGTTTTGTAAATTGTAATAAATTTCATATTAGCCTATTAGTGGGAAAACATAGAAATTCACACCTCGCAGTATCTTACAAATAGAAAATGGTCGCCTGATAAAGCGTGGAGTATCGAAGCGAGACGTGATTGCTGAATCATCTGAAGGGGCAAAACAAAAGAAGTCGTAGTACTAATATAAGAACACCCCGCTACATCCAAATTGTCGCATTTCATCCCCTCCTGAGAAATGATCCCCTGGGTGTAAAGAGATTGGATTAGGGAAAATTAACAGATGCCGAAATTTGCAACACAACTTGGCGCGAAGTTGACATTATGTAAAATAACGTGTGCAAAATAATTAATATTTAGTAAAATGCGTAAGTTTATCACGAAACGGTTTAAGTAAGTAGAGTTAAGTACTTGGTTGAATGAGTACATTACACTAGTTAAAATGTTTATATAAAAAGGTAAGAGTATGAACGAGAAAAAACAAATTACAAGAATATGAAAAGTTCCGAGAATTTAAAGTTTCATTTCTAAAGTTTTATCCGAGCTTGTATAGCCCGCTCAACTTAGCGTTTTATTTAATAACGAATAAAAGTGGGTACCTAACGAAGTGGCCAGGGAAATGAGAGAAGCCACCGTCGGTATTTTTTTATAAAGCTAGCAGCAGTTTTTCGAGGACCAATCTAAAGAGAAACTAGCGGGAAGAAGGGAGAATCGTCCTTTTTTCAATGCACGTCTTTGTCGTGTAATTGGATTTTTCTGTTTGTTTCGCGCTGTTAGCGCGGCCGAGGGGATCACCCTAGGAGCTCAATTATAAAAACGAGGGAGAGAATTTTTATTAGATATTATTATGTCTGCTCCTTAGTTAATGAAACAGAAAAGTAAAATGAAAAGAGAACCTTTCTAAATTGGGGTTTTTTTACAAAAAGGATAGAGTTCAGCGGTGAGGAGAGTAATTAAAAAAAAAAAACACGCTTTTAAAATGTAAAAGTAAAATTAAATTATTCCTCGCGATATCAACAATTACATTTACACAACCATACACAGATCGAAAGATTATAATAATGACTATTATAATGAGCGGTTGTAGCGGGGTCAACTTGTATTTTTTTAAATATCAAAACTCTTATCATTTTCGTAACGAACAATATTTTTAAAGTTATAGTTTTATAACATCGGTTTCAAGATGTTGTCTTTTTGGCTCTTGTGCGACTTGGGAAAGTCTGAGAAGTGCCGTTAGTAGTAAGTTCACCTCCTTCTGCACAATCTTGCTACCCCGAGAATACCCTCAGGCACAAAATCCTTAGAGGGAGAGGATCAAGAGACAAACAGGATTTAAGAGGGAGTAATACAACAAGAAATTTCAAACACTGTATTTTGTTAAAATAATAAAATAACGTGTAACCAATTTTGTGGTTTGGATCGAAGATCAAAACCGCAGTCTTATCAGCTACATAAATTGAATGTGAACAGCGTTTTAAAACTTACATACCTACGACACTAATGTTTATTCGAGTATGTCACGTATACAATTAAACTATGACGACTAAGGATATAATGTATTTTATTTCAACTTTCCATTTCAAGTTACATGAACAAATGCATACAATATTATACCATTAATATGTATATATAAACGTAGATACAATCGAGAAAACAGTAGGAAAGAATCCTAAATATAAAGGGATGTACAAATACTGTAATAACTTAAAAATACAATTTATTAATTATCTTTTAGAATAAGTGCGAAATGCACACAACCAAACAAAACGGTAACCACAAAATGGATATAAACGCAATGCTTGTAGCACTCACTTTGTAGTTTTCCATAATTATGAAATAAAACACTATTTGTTTTAAACTATTTATTTGACAATAAGTTTAAAACAAAAGTGTGTTCATTTTATAAAAAACCACAAGCTTTTTTACTTTTTAGAGCATTTTAATAACAATTTCGCTTATAATTATTTTTTTCTAAGATTCTATTTTATCAAATACTTTTATTTGACAAAGATAATTCTTTGTCTTAGACTTGATAAGAGAATTTGAAGAGTGACAAATGGATAATTGCATGATACCAAATATAATAGGTGTGTAAATTGGAAACTGTATAAGAAATACTATAGTTTATGAACAATAATCATAAAATCTAAATTCAGAGAAACACCAGGAACGCATAATTTACCAAATTGACTGAAAGCGTAGCAAGATAAATCACAAAGCAAATTAAGCATGCAGTAAAACATTTCACCAAATGGCGAAACTACTTAGAAAAAGTTTCTAAAATGAAAACATCGCAGAACTCGTAACAGCAAAGGCAGAGCTAACAGCGACAGCGGCTGCGAAATACAATAAAAACTACACGCTACTTTCATGGCAAACGGGATAAAGAAACTCACACTTGAATAGGGGCTGGGGGTGGGAGAATGGAGGGAGACTGGAGGGAGGTGGTAGAGTGTACTTTCCATTGAGAGAAAACGTCTTTTTCGGTACCAGCACTACATTCTACATTCTACTACATTCTAGGTTCTAGAGTTACCAACTTCGTTAATTGATGCTTTTTTAAGGTCACATGATTTCAGAAAAATTACATCATCACCATCATACCATATCCGCCCCCTATGTGGAGCATATGGAATTCACAAACTGCCTCCAGGCCAAGCGATCGGCCGCCAGCTCCCGTGCATCCTCCCAAGTCACGTCCACGTCCCGCAGCTCTGGCGCAAACTGCCGAAGAATTGTCAACAGTGGACGACCAGGACGCCGAGAACCTGATGCCTTGTAAAATAGGCAATCATGGTTAAGGCTCTCGGAAGGCATACGTAGTATATGGCCTAGCCAGCCGAAACGCCTTCGCCGGATGACAGTAGATACCAAGGGTTGCTGTGTCCGTTGCCTCACCTCTGTGTTCCTTACAAAATCAAAACAACCCCACACCTAAAATTCTTCTAAAACACCTATTCTCAAAACTCAAAAGTCTGCTATCTTGGGCCCTGGTTAGGTGATTCGCAGCTATAGAGGAGAACAGGTGTGATGCAGGCGTTATAAAGGCGGCATTTTGTTTTAACCGAGTAAACATCCGATCTCCAGACAGCTTTCATACTGTTGAACGCGGCGCCCGCTACTCCAAGCCGCACTCCCAGTTCTTTCTAAACCCTGCCGTTTTCTGTCATGTACGCTCCCAGGTATTTGAAGCTATCGACCCTTTCGATGCAAGACAAAGCCAGGGGGATCTGGGCATCTTGACACGAGCTGTAATCACACTAAATCATACAAAATTTTGTACTACACACTATGAGTTATAGCACAACTTATTTTGAAACATGAAAATTAGACATGCTTATACAGAAAAACATACTTGAGGCAGGGCACTAAACATAACAAAGAAATCTAAATGTTTTGTCGAAAATTCCTTGTAGTTGTGGTTTTCTCTCAGAGTATCTCGTATACTAGATACCTACATACTCGTAAGGCTGAGGGGGTTGCGGTGGCGAGCCGAGCTTTAGGGTGAATCTAAGACTGGATAATAAAATAAACCTATTAAGTACGAGAAACATTTGCGAAAGGTTGTCTCAGTCAAGATATTATAATGTACGATAGTAAAAACATTCTCAACGGAATATCTGGCGCGGGGAATTCTTTGATAAAAGAGGAATTTTCGTTGCAGCTTATCAGAGTAAAAAGTAATTTCATCAGTAATTTGGATGCTTACGTTTACTCGTTTTATTCCATTCAAATTTAGTTTTACCTATACAATTTTAAGATACAGCTACTTTTTACAGGATACATCGCACTTAATCTTAATTGGTAGAAAATGAGCTGAGAATACCACCGAGCCCCATTTCCTATTTGCCTATGTCGAGATATCGAAAAAAAACAAAATTTTCTATTTCAATGAGATTTATATTAGTTTTTTTTATTTAATACTATTTGTGTTAAAAGTGTCATCGCTGGAATTCGTTTTCAAACGAATCTTCATTCGATTGAGATGAATAATAAATAAAACGTAAATAGATACTCGTTCAAATCGGATTTAGCGGATACTAAGATACTTCTGAAGAAAAACATTGGCCAAATTGGAGTTCAAAATATGTATTGAAAAGGAGGCTTTGAAAAGCTATTTATTTTTGTTCGCAATCGTAAAGAATATTGGGAAAAGGCTGAGCGTATACGAAATGTACATAAATATGTAATGTACGGGTAGGCAAATCGAACATAACCAAAGGAAATGTGATTCTACGCTTATGCCTGGAGGTAGATGTTATCTAGGAAGTTGGAAGTTATACTGGCAAAGGATGTATCATATTCTAAGCGGAAAAACGTGTAAAACTTAAAGGGATTTATGAAATTGCCGCCATGCTGCGTAATCCCTTTTGAAGGTATAAAAAAACGTGTTTAACTAACGCATTAAATAATAAATAACTAAATTCACCATTATGTTGATGTGGATGATTTTCTTATCTTAACCAATTAACGAATATAAAAAATTTGTGAAATAAAACACACTTTTGTTTTACTTACTTACTTTTTAAAAAATGCCAACCGGTTTCAAACTATTTAGCTATTCTTATAAATGCCAACCAGTTTCAATCCAAGTCCTGAAGGAGTAGTATCGTTAGTAGTTTAAAACAAAAAAGTGTTTCATTTCATAATTATGTAAAACTACAAAGTAAGGGGAACAAACGTGAGTTAATAATCTTTTTACCTAAATGTGTGTAAAAAAGACAAAGTAACAAAGAAGGCAAACATGTTAAATGCACAAAGCTTTGACACGGATCCGCGTGAAACCATGTCTCCCTGACAAGTTGAGGAAAATTGAACGTGGCAAGTCCATGAAATCCAATATGGCTGCGGTTAGCGAGTATCAGTGTGGCTGTCGTCAAATGGGGAAACTAAATCTCTGGGGACTCGGGCTGCATCGTGCACACGTGCGCACTGGAGGGCCGCCCACCGCCCACTGTCCACTGTCCACTGACGTAATTAGACAATTATTAAAGCGGGAATAAGTCATTCGTACTAATTAATCCACTGTCATCTACTAGGCAAAAAGGGCGTGAAGTGAGTGACCAATACAATAGGGTGAATTTTCATTTCGGTCAGGGGGAAACAAAACACTTCGTTGCAATCTTAATTCTAAGTAATCAGCTATTCAATGGTGCTGCAGTGTTTTTTTCAACAACGCCAAGAATATAAATACAGTAACGAAATGAGTTTATTCTAATTATTTAATACCTGAAGAAAAAAATTGTTTAATTTTACGGTTTCCTCTCTTATCTCATTCTTTAACAATAAATAAATATTCATTTCATTTGTCATTCATCCTTGTAGTAGTTTTCTTTATCTAAATGACAAGTGAAGTTATGTGCTTTTCAAATGGCAGTTATTTAAAGAACAATTTACGACCAGGCAACTATTAGGCACAACGAGACATTTTCTCATAAACGCCTTAATAATGGTGTTAACAAAGGCATTCGGAATAACGAGCGCACATTCTGGCTTTAAAACGAAACAATTTTATCTTCAGTTATGAGAAGTATTATCTTAGCAGCCATTACAAATGTTTGACACACTTCAGCCGCGCGGAATACAATGAAAAGAGCGTCGTTAAACGGGACATGGACATGTTTTATGTGCTGTCGGCTGTCTTCAGTGTTCAGGCGACTAGGTGGTGTATCTAGTACTTACTTGCACAGTATAAGGTACACGGAGCCATGTCCCCCGTCACATAAGTTACGGACGTTCCGTGCCTGGCGGCCATTTGTCAGCGGGAAAGCGCGGGAAATGCCACGACACGCCGAATTGGATGATATGACCCAAACTAAACAAACGTATTCTGGTAAGGAATCTCTACGAAACATCCATTCCTCTTGTATTTTTACACATTAGTAGAAAAAACTATGAACCTAAACGCCACATAAACGAATGACGCGTTACTGCTCATTATGTCAAGAAAAAAATGACTAAATTGATGTTTCGAAACCATATCTAAATTTAAAACTATTTAAATCAAGTGTTTCCAAGGAGGTTAAAGTAAAAAGTGTTTCCCATTAGGTATATCGTATATCGGTTCAAGTTTCTGAACCATTTCACAACCTGATTCATAAATACATATCATATTATAATCGAATATTATTATAAATCAAAAAATTTATAATTAAATTATTATGAGTATAAAGTACATAATACCTTAGAAGAAAAAGTTTCTTGATATTTTAAAAAAATAATATGGATTAATTACGAAAAGTTGTTAGAAATGAAAATCGGGAATGCAAAATGTTCCAATGATCACAAATTCTCACGATTGTATCCGTGGAATGGCGCCGGCCAACTTTACTATTTGACTGTTTGAGAACATTTCCCGCAAACTGTAAAAGGTAGAGAAAACAAGAGACCAAAAGCAATTAAGTGTTGAAAGCGCTTCCCTCGCTCGGGAAATGGAAATGGATATTTCGCCCGCGCTACAGCTACAATCCGCACGAAAATAATCTCGTAATAGGGCGAAGCTGACATTCAATCTTGGACAAAGCAACCTTTTTTTTATGCCGTGATGTACCGCCACATTGTTTTACTTCCCGTTCAGACAGATTTATCGCGGTAAAGTCATACTTGTGATAAATAATATTTTAAGAGTAGAAGAGACAGTTTTCTTCGAAAAGAGAAACGATATACTGAACACTTCGAAACGGAGCTTCCCAAAGAATATCATTAACAACAACTTCTGTAATGGTTAAACTGGCTTATTTTTTACCCTGTGCACTGCCCTATGCACCATTAGGTGGTAGGTACAGAAATTTCACCCAATATTATTCATAATAAAATAAAGATTTGTGTTAAAAAAAAAACAGTATTTTCTAGGTAAATACGAGTACATAAATATACTGAGCTGAAGAGGGCTGCGGAGGATAGAGAGCAGTGGAAAACACGATGTGGAACTTCGCTGCAGACCAATCCTCAGCATTGTCCAAGTCTGTAACTGTACGAAACTAGAATAGATCCCCAACCGTTCATGCGCTTGGTAGCTGCAAAACGTCTTGTGATCTAGCCTCTTTATTGTACAGCGCTCTTGAGGCGATTTCTCGCGAAAATAGCGCTTTATAAATCATCCTTGAACATAAATAAATTGAGATATTGAAGAAGATCATTTCATTTCACGATGGAACAGCTAATAGGAAATAACAATCACAAAGGACAAGAATTTTAGAAAGTGTATATGTGAACGTTTTATTTACAAGAACATTATTTTATGGATGTATATTTGATTTTGTATTAAGATATTACTTTAAATATGTCCACCAGTCTAGCCAATGAAACAATCGACCGCTATTCTGCTTTTCATGGTTTTCCGATAGCCGCCTGTCGGCTGCAGAATATCCCCTCAAAACAATATTACAAATTACCCAATAAACAAATGTAGCTTGGTTTTACAACACAATTTTATATTTCATCATGAAATGCTCGAACATTTTTACTACCCAGAGAAAGCATAAGTAAAACCGACAAATTTAAATTTAATTATACGAATAACTTAACTTATCATATTTTTATAAATGAGTGTCTGTTACACATTTAAAGATATGTACCTACTTGAGTTGTCTTACAATTTGTATTTGTTTAATGAAGTGTAAATAAAGTTGTATGCCAAGTAAATAAAAAAGTAAGCATGTACATTGACTACCTATTAAACAACGCCTACATAGGTATTTTTAATTTGTGGCCTCATTCGCTTTATTCGATAGTATATGCTTTCATACCCAATATTTAAATGGTAGCAACAAAAGGTTCGAAAAATCTCAATGGAAAGTTAGTTGGTACATTTATTATCCAGTATACCAAGTTTTCCGCTAATAGGGCCACAGCAGTGACGTGTAGGTGGGTGGTTAACGATATACCGGGCGTATTAAGGGCGCTTTGAAATTATTCATTAGCCTAATTTGATTCGGTTGATAAGGCTGTCGCTTTGCTCGCTATGTCTGGCACCCTGGTATCTCCTTACACGTGTTTAGCTTGACTGCTAGTTTATATGGGAGGGCGGGAACTGTCATGTAATCTTCCACCAGATGATTCGATACGATGTTGTTTTTCAATCATTATACTTTCAGTCACGCGATAAATGAATGGAGAATAAACTAAAATAGTCATGTCCAGGAAACAACATTTTCATGCGTTATTATCATCAATCATGTTAGAATGCAGGTTTTAATCACCATTTAAATCATATGAAAGTCGTTACTGAAGTAAATACTTTTCCGAAATCAGGATTTCAGTACGTATACAGAAAATTCCGGATATTCTGTGGTAATTATAATGGCCTGTATCCGTATAATATATATGTGCTTGAAAGCCTTAACCATGCTTGCCTATTTTACAAGGCATCAGGTTCTCGGAGTCCTGGACGTCCGCTGTTGACAATCCGTCGGCAGTTTGCGTCAGAGCTGCGGGACGTGGACCTGACCTGAGAGGTGCGCGGGAACTGGCGACCGATCGCTTGGCTTGGAGGCAGTTTGTGGAATCCATATGATCCACACAGAGAGCGGATATGGTATGATGATGAAAACAGGGTATAGAAATAATAACATAAAGTTAAGCATTCGAGGAATAATTAAGAAGCAATTGTTTCGCAAAATTGCCACGAATTTCCTTTTCTATAATACATCAATTAATTCTCCCCCTATCTACGATTAAATAATAACAGTTTATTGTATATTTACCTTCGAATCGCGCTTGAATATAACATGCTTCTACAAGAATGTTCTATCTTGCCGAGCACAGTGCCGGCTTGTTATGAAGAAGATTTATTTGTTGATGATACAACAGAGATTCAGAACCCATTTATGAGCAAAGATTGTTTAATTTTGTACAATAGGAATGAATAACAAGCGTAGCGAGGTTATCTCAACTCAAAATATGCGCTGCGCCGGGATTATTATTCGATATGAGTAAAGTAGTTATTTTAACACACAATGTGAGTTAAAAATGTAACAAACACATGTCACGTTTATTTTATCATAATTTATCGTACGACGGACGAACACCTATACTGAAATTTCGATGTTTTTGCAACACAATCGTTATTACATTTTTATAAACAAATAAGTACATTCAGGTTACAAATTCATTATTAAAAAGTTATCATCGGGAGCTGAACCTAGGACGTCATATTCATGGCAGTTAGTAGAAAATACTGTAATAAAATACTTAGAATTACGTCCAATTTCAATAAAAGTTTTGTTTAAATTAATGCAAACATTGTGCGTTGGTAAATAAAATACATAAATATGCATAATTTGTAATAATTTATTCGAAATTCAGTAAATAAAGGTATTGCGGTATTTTTGATAAAATACCTTTATCATTGTTTATCGTAAAGTGACTAATCATTCGGCTCTTTATTTTATTTAATAATTGAAAATATTTAATTTAAAACTTCCTGTAAATTAATTCGTAAAACAACGTAGTTTCTTTAACAGGTTACGATTACATTAATATGAGTTACGCATACCATTTTCTCCGAGCATTATGAGGACCATAAAGATCATACCTTTGTGTTAATGGTCCCTTCTTCATTATTTAACCCTCTTCGCCTGTACCTTAAGAGAGATAGGTAACTACTCGGGTATTTAGTACCATGTCAGACTTGGTTGCCATACCTTATTTTACTTGCAGTAATAAAACATTTATGCAGTTTAACTCTCAACTCTCAGACTACTTATGTATGTAACATGTAACCCACCGGTAATATTTTGTGAGTTGAAAGCACAATATCAGACTCTTCGAATGGCAAATAAATAAATAATACTATAAGTTGCGGGTGTACTTTAAGGTGTCAAAAGCCACAAAATTAATAAGTAGATGAAAACAGTTCCGTAAAATGACATTTCCATCAAAACATAAACGGACACGGACCGTCGTGCAATTTGTCTGTTTCAGAGTAATCAGGATTCTCCTTCTTCCTGTTTCTCTGTCGGCGTATTCTAATATGTTCTCCAAGTACCGAGTGCTCTCATTCCCGTAACATTTCCTCGTCTAATTCTCTCTCAAACATTTGCTCCGCTATCGCCATCTAGCTGAAGTCGGCCCAGACCCAGACGGGTACCCAACGACTAGGCACGTTGTCAAAACGACTTGGAAACTCATCCTCATCCCCTCATACGGTTATGATGTATGTCGCGCGGCTTTACTAAGTGCCAACAGCCTAGTAGGTACTGTAATGAAGTACTTTGCACAAAAGACTCAACATACCTCAGAAATCCGTTCAGCCCGGATCTGAGTAACTCGGTACGCTAATTTATATAAAAAGATATACGTTAATATATATGTATTCATATTTTTTACTAAGTGGCTGGAACATAGCGAACAATGGAGTGCGGAATAATACACGAGAGAGCTATTGAATAAGTAATTATTATTTATACTAGCGAGAGGGAATTATTTGCAAACTCCTCTTTGATCAAATTCGCGAATAAGTTACTTCGTAATAACGAGGTAGGCTGTTACCGCCTCTTAACTCGAGCGATTCGCTCCGAAACGTAAGCTCCTATATTGAATAAATTTCAGCGTGCATTGTTTAAAACTTTTAGCATTAATGATATCGTGTCAAAGGGAAAATTAACGACGCTCGGCGCTGAAAAATTAGAAACAACATTAGGGAGAGCATGCACTTGATATATTTTATGTTAAATAAGTCAATTAATTTCGTGAACCTAACTTAAAATTAAAATATATACTTAATCAAATAATATTATTTCTTCATCACAAAAACACTTAATACGAACAATTTAGCATTTTAGCGCAACGTCCCCGATACTGTCCTCTCACCACATAGTAGTTTTGAGTTCAGTTCCCAGTATAATATTTTCAAATATTATATATTGTATTTTTCTAAAATAAATGTGATAAAAGTAGGAAAAAATACTGAATATCCCTCCATAATAAATTAGCACATACAATGTGAGAGTGTAAAAGGGGGAAGAAAGAGGGACCAAATTTATGTGCACCCACGCTCCAAGGAGACGATGAAATCACAGAGATGTCAACTGAGAAAGTTCTCCCCTTAACTGCGTTGTTTGCGCCGAGTGCTCAAAGTACTTAACTACATTGTCTTTATGCTTCCCTGGTACGCAAAACTTGCCCAACAAAGTAAAGCAGACTCGTTTCTCCGAGGGTAAATAATTAAACGCACATACACTCTCGTACATCCCTTTCACGTGTTTCCCCCTGCTTTAGTGACTTTTATTATCTCCCGCACTTTACTTTATTTTAATTGAAGTTTGGCACGATGAAATTTCACCCCTGTGGTTTGGCATGACACGCTCAGACGGTGCGTTATGATGTGATCCTGGGAACTTCCCTCGGGAGATGAAGCTTAATCCCTCGGATAATGCCGGCTCGACAACTTTATGGAAATAAAACATAGCCACGTGTAATACCATCATCTATAGTTACAATGTTTCTGAAAGTAAAATAATCATATCTCTTAAAAAAATGGTGCAATATTTTTACTAAACCTCCTAGAATACTTACAGTGTGTATGATTTATTAAATAAAATGTTCTTTGACACGGTACCACGAGCATTCATTTGTTTGTCGATGTTTGACCCAAACGGATATATGGCGATAGAGGAGAAAGTACACCAAATAAAAACCATGTACTTTTTTCAGTGGGAGTGACTTTAAATCATATTATCCAGGTATTTGCTGTTAATTGATCAATACGAAACAATTTAAAAAACACATTTTTATGGTTGCATAAAAAAGTTACTGGAATATAAGTGTGGACCTATAAAAAAATGCAAATGCTAAGAGTCGAAAAAGATAATTGCTAACGAGTTAAAATATTCCATTCGTTTCCAGAGCTTCTCTGTCTTTGTTGAGATATCAATAATGATCAAAATGAAACTAGCTAAAATACTCCAAACTAATTAAAGATTAAAAAAGAAAAAATATACCAAAAGATAGAAGTAAATTCACATGTTTTGATAGATATTAAGTGTGGGAAAACTTAGCCAAACAGTAATATAATATAAGGTATGTGACTACGATGTTTCATTACCCGTTTTGAGGTTAGTAATAAATTAATAAGTGTCTAAAAACATAGAAAATATAGTTCCGGTCGGTCTCTATTCATTTGGCAAATACAATGGTTCATTAACACGAAGCGAAATCTTTATGAAAGTGAATATCGTAGTAAAGGTATGTTCATCTATCTGGTCTCTGGTTTTTGTATTAATAATTCCGAAGACAAAGGACAAAATGTTTCGGACAAATTACAAACAGTGTTGCAGATTAAACATATTATATAAATTTGAAATGTTGGCTCACGTCGGCGCTTTGTTGAGTTCGAAATCGTGTTGAAAATAAAGATAGACCCTGCGTAATATTGTTAATGACAAGTCGTACGCGACGAGAATTCTGTATTTCAGAATTTAACAAAGTAAATACTTCATTCCACTCGCTAATTTTCAAGACGGCTAATTTTGTTAGCAAAAATTTCTCTTTAGGTACCCTTTGTTAAGCGTTTCCTTTGTTAAGTGCCGAATTTAATAAATTACCTCAACGTAAATCCATTTCAGCGACCTCAACTTGTACAATAACAAAAAATAATCATTTGCCAGATCGAATACGTTTTTAGCCAAGCTCAATTCTCAACACACAAAGCGTTTAAAGCCAACAAAATACAATATAAGGTTCGCGATGCCTACATTATATTTTAATAATAAATTATTTTTACGGTAAACAAGTCATTAGAAGTAGATAAACAATCTGTAAGTACTACATTTTAAGCACCGCACCCTATATAAAAATAACAAAAATATAGCAGGCTAAGAAAAAAGCCTTTTATATTATTTTTTAGCTATACCTTTTTAGGTGTTATTTATATTGAAACATGTTTGACAGATTCTTTGTAGGTGGTAGAAAAAAGCAACACAATACGAGTTAATCACACTGAGAGAAATCAAGTTATTCTTCAAAGACATTTTAACAAGCCTTAGTTTATTGATAACACAATAATGTAAGTATATTTGATCAATACTCTATCGTAGTACCATTATTGTGGCCCTGCCGAACAAAAAAGACATACAAATTGTGAGTAATTTAATGCACAAATGTCACGATTTAAGTAATACAATAATAATCGGCTAACTTTTATAGAGCTATTAATTACCTAAAGGGCGCTTTAAAATTAAAAATACTGTTTAACCTAAGCTTCTAGCGGTAAACAATATTACCTATAACTTGAGCAGACTAGGGCAATTACGCATTCTGGGAATTTGTATGTGAGATTTTTAAAAAACAAATAAACAACAAAAGAAGACAAGTGATAAATTATCAGAAAAATAGAAAGAAAAGCTTATATTGGAGGATCCCAATAAAAATAAAAGTTGATGCAGACGAGATAATCAAATTTACGAAGTATGTTCTTACATTCAATTAATAATTAGTCCTATGTTAGAAATACGTACCAACACTACCAGTCTCTTTTAAAAATACGTACTTTTTACCAGAATTACAAATAAATTTTTACCAAGCTAATTTTCTCGGGCTCTCGGCGTCCCGGACGTCCGCTGTTGAAAATCCGGCAGTTTGCGTCTGAACTACGGGACGTGGACCCTGACTGGGAGGATGCACGAGAACGGTCGCTTGGCTTGGATGCAGTTTGTGGAGTCCATGTGCTCCAGATAGGGAGCGGATATGGAATGATGATGATGATGAAATTTTCTCTCAGTGCACAAAAAACTATGGGAATCGGAGGTTTTATAATGCTTATTTCGTTAACAAATAATGATCGCTTTGTAATGACACAAACGTGTGGTTTCTTATTTATAGTTTCAAGTAAGAAATCATGTTAGACGTAAAATATTAGTTAACCAATATTTGAATTCTTAACAAGAGATAAACAGACAAACCTACGCCGTGGAAGATAAATTACTGAAGAACAAACATGTTCCCACAGTGTGGGTACAAAGTGCGGTGTGTCTCGTGTCTAGTTTCACAGGTTCGCAGAATAGGAAGAGGTATCTACATCATCTGGTCACGATGCGTTGTGCCGCGAACAAAACCATCGGGACACGAGGTGGTGGGATCGAGGTAATAGACGATAATTCACTGTGAACGGAGTTAACAAATCTATATCTGCCTCCGTCCATTCATGCGCGCCGGGAAATGGCGCTGATAGGTAATATAGTCATAATCATTATAACGGTATCAGATGTAATCAATGTAATCATTATTATTATGGCTCATTGAATTATAAATTATTGAGTTGAGCGCTACCTTTTATGTAATGAAATCGTGAAAGCTATATCACCGGCTACTTATTTTGTTTCAAATGTTTATTATGTATCCATTATTATGTATTATGTATCTATTGTAACGTTAGAGGGTGGGAGGGCTTACCTGATTGGCTCCACAACCTCAGACGCACTCACCTGCATAAGCTCAATCAGTTAGCAAAAGACTCACGAAATTTATAAAAGTAAGCAAGGATTGAAATACACAGAGTTCAGAATATAAATAAAACAAAGCTATAGAAATTCAATGTGTGTAATTAAAATATAAATATTGTTTAACAAGGTTAAGAAGGTGTGTTAGGCACGGTAAGTATATAGGTTAATTTTGACAAGATATAACAAAGATATAATTTGCAAATATAGGTTGAAAACTTAAGTAAATGAATCCATCCATCGAATCATTCATACTGGAATTTACAATTAACAAGTTCTACGTCGAAGATTAAGAGAAAAAAACAGGCTGGTGTTGAGATGAACGAAGTGATTTTGAGTTAAGAAGTTAATTTTATGTAGAGGTGAAATTTGAAGAGAGGTGAAGAATCCATGTATCGTCATTGTGCAGTGTCCACATCAGGACCTGCACGAGGTGAAGCTTTGTTAATTAGTCCTTTGAGGCATCAAATTGTAAATAATATCCTCACACGTGGTCCAGAATTTCACGCGTGAGCGATGACGGATATGGGATAATATCTTGCGTTCCGTGATGTACCGGTCAGCGTGTGACACTCGGTAACTAGCTGATAACTAGACACGGATCAGTGTCTAGGCCATTTTTAATTTATAATATTCTAATATTATGTCAGGAGTAAGGAAGTAATATAAAGGGATGGGAATTAACCTGAAAAGATTAAAGTGACTGGGCTGTAGTACGTAGTTTTGATTCGGGGATGGAAGTTAATGTTAAAAAGCTATAACACTTACGATTACGTCTTCATTCCCCAGGATTTATGCCGGGTCGGCCTGAATAGAAAATAAATGGCCCGTTCGCCATATACCACAAAAAAAAAACCAAAAAAAAATTCTGCTATTTTAATGTATTTTTATTTTACTCTTTTAATTTTAATTTAACGAACTAACTAATTAACTAACCATCACGGCATTTCCCCGAAGGGGTTGGCAGAGAGGATAGAACGATACACCACTCTGTCCTGGCATACTTCTCTCGGAGTTGCGATGCACATGGTAATCGGTATATTATGTATTTCATAATAATTTACAAGAGATTTTACTAATCATAATTAGGTTTTATAAGGTCACAACTGGAAGTTAAGTTAGTAATCTGGGCCCAGAACATATTTAGGTCCCAGGTGAGATTGACTATTAATGATTATGGCTTTCAGCCTAGGCACGATGAGATAAATCCGTAAAGTGATGGAGGAAAAATAAGGTAAACAAGCAAGGTTAGCAGAACTATTTATTTATTTACGTAGGTATCAGGATACCATGCATGGCAGAAGATTTTTACGGATGCCATGTGCGTTCAACGTTTGAGTTCAACGCCTGGCGGAACGCGGCAAACTACCCATTTCCGTCCGATACTTCCGCCGCGGCCGGGCAGGCTACCAGGCAAGTAGCGTGTTGGAGGAGGTCATCAGTATGCGAGGGATCAGTTCGTCATGCATAATAATAATTTATCGCCTCTCGTGAGGAGAAATGACCGGAGAAAATATTTCCTTAGGAGACGTTCGGGAAATAGATCACTCGATCTATTTCCCGTGTGATGAGCGAGCGCGTGTTCTGGAACGTAGTAATCAGGTATTCCGAAGTCATTTACACCCAACCATTACCACAAAGGTTTATATTGGGTTCTTACATGATGGGTATAAGTCGTATTAGTTGAACAGTTTTGGGAAATTGTTGTAACAAAGAATCTGAACTGAAAATTAACAATGATCATTTTTTGGTCATTCAAAACGGCTTATCCCTAATCTTCAGATGAACTATAGAATATCTTTTAAAATAAACGTAAAGAACAACGATTGCAGCAATCGTAAGAAATCAAAATGCCGAATCAGCAGGTAGAATGGAAACAACGGGGTACATATCATTAAGAGAAGAAAAACGGAGACTAACTTAAATTGGTTTAATTAAATGAACGACCGACGACACGGTAAATAAATTGTTCAGTTCAAGAACGGCGCGACTACGTGCTTCGGGCTCAGCTACCTCCGTCCCTCTCCCCCTCCCGCGGCTGGGCGACGCTCCATCTCTATTTGTCTGGAAGTGCCATAAATTCATCTTCACGAGGTGTGAACGGGACGCGGCTATTAGAGGCCCGAGGAGCAAGGAGAGCGGGAAAATCATATTACGATTCTGAAAGCCCCAACATGGTTATGTACGAGAAAGGATACTTGGGATACCTCCCCGTACTCCTGGTTTTCTAGTATTGGAAACAAATTCACTGCATCAAAGGGTGTAAAAGTTTGCAGTATGAATCAAATTAATATGGTATCTATAATATTATTAGCGTAAAAATGATAGTAGTGTACATCAGTAATGCCTGCTGAAAAAATGAATCTCGGTGATGTCTGCGAAAAAATAATCTCCATCGGTTCTTAAGAGTAGGTACCTACTGACAATCATGCCATATTTTTTGCACACTGAAAACTCTGAATTTTAGCAATTAGGTTTATGTGACAGTTCGAAAAGTTTATTAATAATTGTATGGTTATTACAGGTAAGAAAGTAATTTTGTTAGATTACTTCTATCAGTCCTTCCAAATTCTACTCAGGCCTCGGTCGAGCGGCTCTGTGGGCCTCCGCAAATTGGGTTTCTGTTTGTTGGGACCATTGATTATTTATTACATGTATTAAGGACTTTTAGCCAATCAACTAAAGGTGGAACAACCAAAAATCGAGGCGCGGGAGCGCCAAAAAGCCCCGCAGGGCTAGCATTTTTTTATTCATAGTAATTTGTATTAGATATTTCAGTCGGGATCAATCTGTAAAATATATTTTATAGGAATTTTGGTGTACTTACCTATTCATGTTCTATTAAGTGGGGTAGGTAATTTGTGAAGTCAGAACTAATTACAAATGGATTTAATTAGTCTAATGCTGAAAATATAAGTCGTTAAGTGGAATTAATCTTAGCAATTAGCAGCAGAAGTAAATAATTGAAGATAACTGAGCAAATAAATTTAAGCGTCCACAACATGTTTTTTTATCGTCATTTCCAATACAATACAAATAAAGATTAACATATCATTTATCCAATAATATTTATGTTGAAAGAAACATTTTCAATTGTCAATAAATCTAATATCTTATCAAAACTAAGTTGTTTAAATATATGACTAAATTAGCATAATTCCGCGATTTAAAGAAACTTGAATGAATAATTTAATATGCTAATAAAAATATTCTGTTTATAAAACAGACGATAAAAATAACAATGAACAACTGTGAAAAAAACGATAAAAAATAATTACCGCACAATAAAAATGAACGATATGCACATTCATCTGACAACTAAAAGAATTGATGCCTAAAAAAACGTTCTTAAAGCATAAAAATTGTATTTTTGCTATTAATATTCGAATGGAAGTTTGAGTAGGTACTTGTATGCCAAAATAAAAAATAAAATTTCGTCCCACGACAACACTATAACAGAAGTGAAACTATGGTACAGATATTCAAATGTTTTCTTTTCTATAGCCCAGATATTTTACACATGAAAACAAAAATTGAAACATTAAAATGAAAACCCCAGGGTCGTAATACAATTTTCTGGGTAAAGAAAAAAGGAAATCCTTCTATCCAAAAATACAACGAAAATTTGAAGGAAGCTATTTTGCGGGTTGTACACCAAGATAAAACCATATTCATTTGTGTTTTAATCGTTAATAAATTTAATATCACTTGACTGTATTGAGTTTGTGTTGTGCTTTCAGAAATGACCTAAATAGTATTTCCTTAATGGTTTAACAATAAATCATTATCTATACGTGAACATTAACTAGAAAATCGTTAACCCATGAGAATTTGAGACTTTCCGGGTTGGGGAAAGCGGTACGAAGATACGCAAAGACTTGAAAACATATCCAAGTTAAAAGAGCCGCACGATCGCGTGTGAAAAGAGAATTATGTATATTTTTCAGACAACGTAAATACAGAACTGAAAATGAAACATCCTATTACTGTCAATAGTTTCGAAATATGAGGGTTTTAGTTCTCCAACGGAATTCAAATCGTAAAAAAAACTTCACGGAAATCAGTGTATTTTTACTTAAATCAAAAAAATAGGAGCTTTCTACGGCTATCTACATACAGCAAATTTAATAACTTTAGTTTTTACTAAGCTCGTATGTTTTCTACTATATTACACAGCATTCCAAATACATATTATATTCTAAGAAATACCTGCATGCGTACAACGTTACTGGTTGGTTACACAATAAACTTTGCGCCGGTATTTCTCGAAAAGCGTAATATTATTTTTATTATGGTACCTTTTCTATTTTTGAAGCATGTTAAATAAGTTTCGAGCTTTATAAATACGAATGTCATAATAGAAAACATTTGGTGAAAAATAATTTTTCGAAGGTGGTAGTAAATTTCGGTTATTTTATACCTTCGAAAAATTATTTTATTTTAAACCAATTTTCCACGATACACTTAACTTTCACAAAGCACAATCGATGTTTCGGGAAAAAATATATTTAGGGTTGGTTTTTCAAACGTAAACAAATCGTCTGGATCACGACCCGCTTTGAAGTATAAGATATTATTTTTAATGTTTTATAAGTAGAAAGATCTGGTTTCTTTAACCAATTTTATTACTTTCACTAATAAAACACGAGTTCCGGGACAGGACTATTGTAAATATTTATGCAATATTTATTTTTATTTTATAGCAAATAGTGGTCAAATGATCGTGACGCGTATTTACTACTATGCTACCAGGAGAGCAGAAATTACAGACGTGATTTTATATTACGGGTAGAACGTGTGCCGCCATGCTTTAAGTGGTTTATAAGGTGATTTATGAGCTGGGCCAGCTCACGTTACGTAACGTATCGGGACAGAAGCGAGGATTAGGGTGCCAGGAGAGAAGAGGTCGAAACGGGAAATAAACCGCTCGGGAAAATTATTTTCCTTCCAGCGTGTCAAACAGCGACGAGGGATCGATTCTCTTTTTATGAGAGAGAGCGGGGTAACGCATTGCTACCGGGCAAACATGACGGGATATCCATGTGTATTATTTCATTCTAAATAAACATGGTCGACGAACACGTTTCACGCCCTTTACGGAACGTTGTAAATGACTACCGACTACGAAATTATGTATTTTCGTATTACAGGCTTCTAGTATTTTTTAGTCCTGTTTTTTGTAGGTATTACAGTAAGGCCTATTCTGGTTATAAGTTAAACATATTTTAAGTAGGGTTGTGAGGATTTCAGGTCAAAGGTTTGAGTTTAATCCTTTATTTCACCACAATTTGATTGCCTCTAGCGTAGCTATTTCGATTAGTTAAATACTCCTGCTTTTAATTTTAAAAAATAAAGCGTTTGTGGTTGGTGGATTCAAAGAGTTTCACAAAACAGCTGAAGACTGAAAGAATTTTATTCCAGTTGAAGAGACGCTATCAGCTATCAAGGGAAGGAGATATAATATGCAAATTGCCAATGCAGCAAGAATCGGAATAGCGAGTCGGCAATCCGCTGCAAAGTTACATCTGAGCAAATTTCATATTGCCGAGATCTGCCGCATCCTCTTACTTTGGGGAGACGTTTCAGAACTGCAAGGCCCCTCAAAACCTACTCAACTTTGCAATAAATCTAACTCAAATACCGTAAGTAATCGTAAAAACTAATATTGCGCGCTTTTCACGAAAACTTAAGGGCGGTTAGTGAAATATAAACGTTTTAATCAAAATTTATTATTATTACTGAATAAATATTGATGGAATAGGTTTACTCAATTCTGAAAATAGGTTTTTTATTTTTATAATTCATCCGATATAGTTAATACATAATTATGACAATGCAACCAACAATTAAAAAAAGAATTTGCATATTACTAAATTAACATAAAGATTTTTATAAATTAGAACGCGAGCCATTTTTTACAATTTTTCTTGTCGGGAATCAAACTCTGAAAGCCTACGAAGACAAAAGCTGTCTAAATCCCAAGTTTTCTGTTATCCGGAGAGCAGAAACTTTAGCGTGTTACAAACTACTTGACTAATAGCAACTAGAACTTTAATAAAATAGGAACACTGCGGAAAAACGACCGCTGCTACTGAATAATAAATCGGGAACAAGACAACCATCTCCTTACCTTTACTGTTTTTCGTGCTGTTTGTTTTGCATTTGACTTTAGGAATGAAATAAATAAAAACATCCATATTTTGAGAGATCGCAAGGGCGCTTTGCAATAAAAAATATGATAATTATGTCTGTAACTAGAATCAGATTTTTTAAAATTGAGACCATAGGTTCCTCCTACTAAAAAAGGGCGGGATTCATTTTTGCAGCACCGCACAATAGTATATTATACACAGACATGGAAGAAAAAATATATGTCTAATATTATTATGTGTTTATCTGCTGTCTACGATGCAGTAGATAGTAAATAGTAGAAAGAGATTTACAAGTTACAAAAAAGTTGGCGGGATTGAGTTGCATGTAGTGGTATTGTATGTGTATGTGTATAGGGAAGATACAACAAGATCAACAAATTTCCTCGTGAGTGCATTAGCTGTTTCCGTCTGTACCACAAAACAGTTTTATATCCTGTAAAATCAGACTGTTCCAGAATGTTTCCACTGTAAATGTGTATATGCTTGTCTCTGAAGAAATATTTAACAAGACAACTTAAGTGGGGATAATATTAGTTAACTTACCACCTTACCAGTGGGAATCCGCAAAGTTTACAAGACAATAAAAGTTACTTTAAAGCATCGAAATTTCATATTACGAGGGGTAGAGATTTATCATCGCTAATAATACCACATACTTAGATATTTTTCGGATACTTGCCTAGTAACAATCAAGATTAATTATAACTAAAAAAATAAAGAGACCTATGAAAGTATTTGCAAGACATGGTGTGTTACCTACTGAATACAACATTTTAAAATGCAGTATGAATAATGAAGAAAAATATGAGAGTAATATGGCTAATGACCCATTTGAGTGCACATAGTGCCATCAGTTCCATGTCCGCAGTAACTGTGGCGAGCACACTCCATTAGGCGCGAGTACACGAAGCCCGCTGTTGGCGGCAGGGCGATATAATGCCGGGAAGCGCCACAAACAAGAGGGGCTATTCGGGAGAATTACATCCCCTGTTATAGGAGGAAGCGCGAGAGCTTAGTACGTTACTCAGACAAAGTTCAAGCTCGATAACCGTCTCTTTCGTGTTCCGCGGTGATTTATCAAAAAGTACTTTCCTTCTAAACGGGAGCGCAAAAAACGGGGGGAATTGAATAGCGGAGTTCCGCGAGAAACAAAGTGGCACAGAGGGTGTGTACTGAATACTGGGTAGGCTGTGAGGAGGTGTGGGCGAGGGAGGCATCCCTAGTCTCGGGCTCAGCCGCAGCCGGCCCTATTACGGGCTGCGGTTAGTCTGTTTTCGTGCGGGCGCTGACATGGGTAAATACGACTCGACTTCAGAGACAAAATGTCACTATTACAACACACTATCTTTATTCAATCATCCGTGATGTCGGATAATTCATAACAAAAGAAATACATCGAGGGTTTCGATTGGGAACGCGAGGAATGCGCGAGTAAAGAGGATAATGATCCATTATAGGCTGTATATATTTTGTATTACCCTCGTCATTGAATACGCTTCACTCGGTTAATCAATCCTCAATTCCAGACGCAAAATGAAATACTTACAGCTCTATTGAACGTTTATTTGCGAAACCTTTCAATTGATTACTTGCGTTGGAAAAGATAATAGGAGAGACAGAAAAACATCTTGTATTCATTAGTAAAAGTCTCGCCGCGAATGAATTATTACTACGAGATACCAAAACGAGTTGGTGCATATAATGATATTAAAGTAGTTATCTATTAAATCGAGAAATAATGCGTGTGATATTAATAATTATACGATAGTAATAATTATACATTGTGTTTAATTACATTAGATTATTCGATTACTTCACCGTATTGGACTTTAGCTACCCGAATGTAAAGTAGTGCTTGGAGTTTTGTGCAACAAAACCTCAATACAGTTTTCATTCGAATAAGTCGAATCGAGTGCCAGAGGCTATACAAGTTAGACTGTTAGAATAAATACATACATAATATAATAGATTCTAAGGGAGGAATCTCTTCTCTTTACGGTTGTAACCATCCGAGATTTGCTCCGCTACCTCTTATAGACGGCTGCTATCCTAATATCTGCATACATGAAGTTGAGTATGTTTAACACAGTAAAATGTTTAAAATATGAATATATGATATTCGCTTAGTCTATCTTTACTAACCTAGAAATGTGTTTAATGTTTTTATTAAAATCATTTTAGAGGAAAATGTACAATATAATAACGAAAATAAGCTTTCGTGAGCTGGCAAAACGCTAGTGTTTTTAATTAAATCTCCAGTCTAAAATCCGGAATACAACTGCTACAACACAGCATAATTTCTACACTTAGAGCAAATGAGGGTTATCAAGTTGAAAATGAGTGGTCCGGAGATGCTGGGGGGTAAATGAAAGGAGAGAACACGAATAAAAGTGGGAATGAGATGAGAAAACCAGCCTGAAAGGGAAAATAAACGAAATGAAAAACAAATGTGAGCAATCAGCGGCGGTCGGGAAATGGGAGCACTAAAGTGTCTGCCACATCCGTCCACCAGGCAGGCTGCTAAATGGGGAATTCGCGGAGTAGTCGCTAACAACAAACTAACATAACCGACACGCCCATTCTGTGATCTTGGTGTATGAAAGCAAAAGTGCGGAAAACTTATTGCCAGATTTTTGGGAAAACCTTTGTATGAAATTATACTAAAATGTACAATGAGTTTGACAGGAGATGAGCATAAATAAAATTACAAAAAATTGGAACGCGTTCTACAATAAATTATATTCTCATTCGATCAATTACACAGACGAATATTATCTATATATGAAAGAAACAATTTTTACACACTACTTTGTACTAGGGTGAGTACATTATATTATTTTCTTTTATAGAACTGTAGGAGGTACTTCGGTATCTATGGCGGTAAAAATAGAATCAGAAGACTCACATTCTAAAGTAGAGATTAATATTACATGGACCGTACACAAAGGAGAACGATAAATTTCCTTCCTCGGGCTGCCTTCATTAGGAGAGCAGAAATTCCGAGGAGTTGTGAAGCTCGCCTTTATGACAGCATCGGGCGCTGTTCGTGGAAAATTATCCTGGGGGAAAAATATCGCCGTTAGTAATAAGATGGAATATTAAAGAGGCCTCAACTAATACGGGAACTTTAGTCCCAAGATGGGTGTTAATTATTTAGCAAGTTCTCGTGTGGCCGAGATTAGATTTCACTTCGGCCAGCTGTCGTGTAAAGATTGATAAATAATTACGGAAAAGTGACTAACGTATGTTTTATAACTTTAAACTGCATTATTTTATCTTTATAATTATTGATGAAGGCTTAATTAATTGACTATAACTTCATGAATTATGATTAAATAAAACAATGTTATGTGTTACTATTAATTGGTTTGTTCTATAAAAATAGAATTTACCTACACTACCTGGTTTCGGGAGTAACGTTCTCCCATCGACTGGTGAAAAGACACTCAATTAGAATACAGATGACTTACAATAGTAAGTACCTTGGATTATTATAAAAGTTTAATTTAATATGTTTTTATCTTATTACTTATCACTTATCAATATCGTGATTATCATAGCAATGCTGATTTCAATTAATCTTTTATACAGATTTAGGATTGGAATGAGTATGTACTGTACGAGGATCGCAAAAGGTTGTTTATTCCATATAACCTTTGCCAGCTCCGAGTCACAACCGTGCCAAAAGAAATGTCAATACAGAACCACGGCAAAACGCTAGTGAAGTATTATCCCGGCATTAAAACGAAGATCAATGGAAATAACTTAATTGGTTACATTTATCAGGCGGACAGGAGATGGCGGAGTTGAAGGGATGCTCGTGCAGTTTAATCGATGGAGTGTTAGTCCTCTCCCGCCGCGGGAGAGAAGAGATCGTGTAGCACAAATGGTTTCCAAATAGCTGGGTGCCACTCAACCGAGCTATCTTATGGACTCTTGGTAATCGCGTTAGGAAACCCTAATGGATGTCACTTCATTGAAGAAGATTTAGAAGACTTGTCGAATGACAAGCAAGATGTGTAGTCAGAAAAATGCTATTTAAAGCGCAGATTATTTTTTTGGTTCAATCTACCAACATTCATATTCTATACTTATATTGTTTGTACTGCATAAGAATTTTACACAAAACGCGTGACGAAAAAAGAGATAATTATAATTTGAATAGTTAAATGAGATAATGTAAGTAAAAACACTGGTACTGATGAAATCTGAAGTGAGTTAGTTCTCCAGAAACGAGGTATTAGCGGTCATTACGCATGACGCTACCGTAATAATTTAAATTACGAGACTGATTTTTGGGTTGCTCGGTTCGCAGAGTGAGCCATAATATACTTTGAGAAAACATTGATAAACACATTTAAAAAATCTCAACTGCACTTCAGATAATTGTGAAATTTTTACATTATTAAATTAAATAACAGAAAAAACAACCACGCAACTACGCGATAAGAAATAAAGCGAGGTAAGATAAGTGTTATAGTTCATAAGGTCTAATCTTGGGATAATTTATTAGACACAATGAAGATACTTTAATGATTACATTTGACAAATAATTTATTTACTTTCATAAAAGCAAATAAAAAATGTATAGATATAGGTTTATGTGAATTAACACCCTAAATTACAAGAGTTTAACTTCGAATATATCATCAAGCTGGATTGTTTCAGATTTTGGGGTTCATGCCAGCATAAATAGTTCGGATGTTTAGTACTTACTCGCTCACCGATAAGGGTAAGGGGGATCGGGTCGGGCGGAATTTCCCCGAGACGAGAGTACTGCAGTCACGGTTGAGAAATTACTCCAAAACTGATTGGCGAATGGATCAAACTTATTACACCACCCACTAAGAACTTTGTTCTTAGTTTAGAGTGTAGATAGACAAGAAAGGAAGGTTAGACTGTTTGTAGAAAACATTCTGAGTATGGCCAAATACTTGCAAACAAATCCGAATTTTTCGTAATGGGATTAGGTATTTTCATTTTTTAAATGTTATGCTGTGCAAATTTTAGGCTACGAAGAATAATGATTTATTTATCGTACCAAATATGAATTGTATTTACAAAAAAGCGGACAATTGAAAATGAACGTCAAGTGTTGAATAAATTTCTCGAAAATGTTAAACAATTTTCCAGCACTGAAAAGGTTTTCCACCGAACTGAACGAAACGATTTTGTGTAATTAATTACAAAATTTAACGAATTCCTCCAACCCTCGACAGAGATACTGGGAATTCTTCGTTGACACCTTTTCTGCGCAAACGGGGAAGTAGAATATAAAAGATTACAGATTATTTCATTATTCCGATAATAATAGATGATACAAAATGTGATTATTTGAGCAGTAGCTCTAAATAAAAAAAAAGTTAAATGTACCTACTGAGAGTACCTATTTTGATGAGTATAGAATGACTTAATGCTTTTCAATATCTCTAAAATACTATTAGTGATTCAATTTCACCAGATGGCATCTAGAAAAATCGGTAGAATGCTGACAAATTATTAGGCAAAAAATACCACTTTTCGGATGATAAATCTGGGCGAAATTATAGGTTTCGCGTGGAAAAAGGCACAAAAAGGCAAGTTAGGAGATGATGAAAGATCCGATGGTCCAATGTCTGATTTATAGGCCTGGGCGGGCGTGGGCGGTAGCAGCGTGTCCCTCTCCACCAAGTCGGACTATCAGAAAAGATCAATAATTGTACGATTGAAAGCCGTGGGCAATATATCACAGAGAAAGCATGTATAGCCGTTTGTGTATATTAATAATTCTGTTCAACTCTTGCTCTATGTCCAATTACGAAAGATTTATAATGAATTAATTTCGGATGACTTATTACGAATTACAATAGTTACGAAATCCTATTATATATTCTTTCAATGAATACTTTTATAACATTTATCTGTAGAGTATAATATTGGTTTCATTGAAGAAAATCAATCCTACGCAATACTTAATTTGAAAAACAAATTAAAATCCAGACTTCACTAAATAAATTTGTCTTTGATGCTTTACAGTAAAATATTTTCCATTTCAAATGTTGAAAAGACATTCGGGTGAATAAACATCCAAGATATTCAATAATGCTAATTATAAAGAGGACTGAAAGTTAGCGCATCAGCCACAGTTGGCAAAGAAAAGGTAATTTATTCGTTTGATTAATACTGAGCTCTACGACACTCCATTCGTCGTGTTGGATGCAGTTCAAAAGGAAAAAGATGAAAGTCTCTTAACAAGAAACGCGCATTCTGCAAACTCTAAAATAGGCATGAAAATTTAATTACTCGGAACCGACAAGAAAAAGATTAGTGTCGCACGCTTCATAGAATAATGATTATAAAGTAAAACGGCTTTGTTTTTATTACACTGGAAAATTACTAGGTACATAAAAAAGAATTTAAAAAGTCATTCGTTAGCTATTTGACGTAATATTTTCAGAATACAAAAGGAGTACAAATAACGCAAACCACCCGCTCAGTGTCGAAAACAACGTTTGATGTATTTTTGCGATGCTCGTCTTCAACCATCATTCTAAATCACAATACCGGCGGAATTGTATTATGCATGAAACGGCACAAAAATACCCGTACCAAAATAGAGAAAAGAAAGGAGCTCGCATTGAATATGTATAGAGAAACGATATTCTTATATTCCGTTGACGTTTTCGCATCAGTTATTCACAAATATAAGACGGCATAGTATAGATAAAAGAGAAGACAGGATGAGGGAGATCCAGCGAGGGGGAAGGTGAGAGAAGACATTCTCTCTTTCTCATTGCATCCGCGGAACAGAGTCGATAAAAAGGGAATAAATGAAGTCGGGACTCGGCGGACAAAGTTTACGTACTTGTATACCGTGATACATAAGCGCTCTCCGAGGAGGTGCAGTCGGGGGGATATTGGGAGGCTTATCCCCTCGTGCACCGTGCACTCTAGTAAGCAATACTGCACTACGCGGCTTGCTGAGGAAGCGGACAGAATTTATACCAACTAAATTAGGAATGAAAACGAATACTTCACTTAAGAGACGCTAACTTCTTGGAGGCGTTCATCAAATTCGAAGGAATGAAAGCGTTTCAGTTCAATAAAAAAATAATCGAATTCTCGGTTGAATCCGTTGAGACAGTTTATCGAAAAGCAAACATCAAACATTTCCAAATGGTGGGGCTGATTAGTTCCATTGCCAGGGAGGCAGGAGGTGGCGCGGGTGAGCAAACAAACATAGCGGAGAAGAAAGTTTACGCTCACTTCAGCCTCAATGGACGAGAGTTGATTGATTTTTAAACAACGCCTCCCACTTGTTAAAAGTTAGAACCGAGGAAAAATAACTGTAGAATCAACTTGGAATACGTACAACATTCAGACTATTTACAGAATATAAATATTACAGGATCAAATGACGGGTTTAAATTTGTTACCAATTTAAATAAAGTCAAAAATCGCACGAAAGGGGAGAAAAATCTATTGAAGTGTAACGGAAAGCAGATAGGGGGGGCTTTTATGAGTTAAAGGGTCTCAGTTCAAGACATCCCTCCCTACCAGGGTGGCAGGAGGCAGGTAGAGGAGGGAGACGTAAGAGCGGAATAACGAGTAGCAAATGTGTGGTTACACATGGTGGAACAGGCAAACTGACAAACTCTGAGCCGGGGGATGATATTGTGGTATCAAATGTCTCTACTTACAGTATAATGATGTGCCTAATGTAGGCACTCTTATTCACAAATATTTGAATTACTTATATCCACATTATAATAACTAAATAACTAGAACTGATAAAAGATTATACACATGATTTATCATAGCAGCGAATAATTAAAGCTCAAAATAAATACATATTCTCTTGCGAACAATCAAAAGGCGCTTTGGATAAATATGTGAATAATGAAATTTAATATTTCCTATAAAAATGGTCAAATTCCACTCCGCCACGACTTGATTCCTATTTTTAAGTACAAGACGCATAGGCTTGATTGAAAATAGTATTTACAAATTGAAACAGTACAAATAATAATAATTTACTTAAATGCAGTTCCAGAGATATTATTAAAAACAACTTTGCTGCATTTCGAATATGTAGCATTTAGTTAACATTTTCAGCTTAGGAAAACTTTGACGCGGGAAACTACTGATTGGAAGAAACTTTTCTTTCATCTTTTAAATTATATTAAATTGTCCTTTACCTTCTACCTCCTTCTCGTTCCCTGGTACTTATTATCGACATCTTTATCGTATCTCATTACTTCAGCGTTATGTTCCATTCGTTTTAAGTTTCGAAGAAAAGAAACTCGACAACAATCATAAATATCAGGATCTAGTTACGCCTGGTACTTTTTAAAATGTGACTTTGTGACGAATAATTTCTTCAGATATTGAGATGCTTCTATTTTTATTAGGATCACAGTCAAGGTTAATGAATTGCTAAATTTGATCAGGCACCTGGCTGAAGGTGATAAGCGGATTTATTTTGGTCGTCGACTATGAAAATTGCATCGATATATTTCACAAATTGTATTTAAACAAAAAGTAATAATAATTGTGGGGACATAATTACCAAAATTAAGAGGTTGATCAAACCAGTTGTAGTAAAGAAGTTTTTAAAAAGGACCATAGAAATATTTGTACTATTCAAATGATCATACCATTTAGGACTTTTTTTGTGTTAAGATTTTGATAGCAAAAAAATCGACATGTTTCGATAGCACTCAAATTAATTTTGATTTTGATCATGATTACTGACAGCTCAAATCGAATTACTGCAAATACTACTACTTTCCCTTAACCGCATCTAATGGTGCACAGGGCACTGCTCTGGTCCATTGAGTGCAGTGAATCTTGATCATTTGTTACGTGAGGGCAAGATGATCGGTCTTACGCCAAAGATATGTGAAATAGTTTATGTGAAAATCACATTGAAATAATTGTGTATATCTATTAGATTAACACTTGAAGCGGTATAATACCCCCTTTTAACCTACAATGCAGAACTCTAGAATCGAAGATCACGAAAGCCGCTAGACCACTTCGCAGACGAATTAAAACATACGAACAAATTAATATGTTAATTCCGTCCAATCGCCGCCATTTCTGGCACGCCACGCTCGAAAATCCGCGTAGAAATATTTTCACTTCAAAAGAAAATCACGTCTATATAATTTATTCCGTCGAAGATATTTTCGCCCATTGAAAGAGATGCCCCTTTTTCGTATTCTTTCCGAGCGCCCCTTTTAATCTAGATGGCGGCCCCATTTCACCCCCCGGCCCCAGCCCCTGACGTCACCCCCACCTCCATTTCCGCTGTTAAATTTGTCCGCCAAACTTTCCCGGTACTTAAAACAATAACCGAAGTGGGGAGGAATAATCTCTGTGTTGAAGGAAGAGTGGCCCTTGGAAAATAATCAAAATTAGATCGTGTAAGAATAAATTTAATCATTAATTGCGTCATTTCTGATTTCTCAAAATACAAATATCGTCACTTAGCTAAAAACACCGCGTAATTAGAAAATTAACATTTTTCATTTATTCATGTTATTAGATAGATATTTTTTGCTTGCGTCGATCTATCAGTTATTTTAAATGTAGTGAAATCCATAACACATCTCTCATTAAAACTTTAGTCAAAATATATCTTGAATTCATTTTTAAAAAAAAAGATTATTGATTGTCCTGTTATATGAACAAAAATGACTTGCGCGGTGTTATTCGCTAAGAGACGATACGTTTTATAATCCATTTTAGGGATATTTAGGAAAAAACAACAAATACTTGAAAGTGGTCATGTGAAAAGTCGGAACGATAGACGTGCGTGCATGAGAAGATGTATGAATGAAAATGGAGGAAGCAAGGGAAGTGTGCCAGTCCAGAGTGGTGTGGCGTTCTATCCTGTCTGTCTACCCCTTCGGAGAAATGGCGGGATGGCTAGTTAGTTAGCTATAAGTTACCAAGTTGAAAAAAATTAACAAATTTTTTATTGCATTGACTTGATCTAATAAAAATAAAAACATCTGAAATAATGTGTTTGATTTAAGTTATTTGAGTAAAATACGGAACCAAAAAATTAATTCTGTTCATCGTGAAATATGTTACATTAAATATTTAATTCTTTTTTTAAGATTCGTTAGATAAAAGAATTCCATAGATAGCAATTAAAGGTTGTAATCAATTACGCTAATAGTGTATTTTCAATGAGATTCTATAATTTAATTCATTTATCATCAAAACATCATAATAATGTGTAGGTAGGCACTCGTAATCTGACTATAAACTGTCGGTAAGGTCACTAAGTACATAATAAATAAAAATGATTAAAAACAGGCATGAGAAACAATAAAAAGTTCATTGTTATTGTTTTGGATAATAACGTTAATGTATACAAGGAAGATAAATTAGTTTAATTGAATTAATGAACACGAAGTAAAGTAACATAAGTGTTTTGGTTCTCACGAGGGAATTAGATGCGAGTTTTTCACACTAGCAAGGCAGAAACAATCTAACGAGGCTAATGCATATCTCCATAGAACGTAATTAGATCTATTACGCCGCCATATCTCTAGTATGTGCATGTTGTATGTTCTTAATTAACAGTTTTGTTTCTAGTCAACTTATTAAGAGACATACGACATTATGCAATGCAGCTTAACTAACTGTGGGTGCAAGTATGAGCATACTAATGTAAATGCTGTTACATATTTCACACTTACTGTATTTTAAAGTGAATTTAATAATAATAAAATAGGTAATACACGTAAAGATGAAAATTTAATCAAATTAAATTTACTTTTAAATTTAGGATATTTATAATCTGACCAAAAATTTGAGGAAGTTTTTTTACGCACTGGGGGTCTAGATTAAGTAGTACGTAAATATGCTTTTTATATGTATACATAAACAAGTATATATATATTTTTAAAATTGGATAGAATCAAGTCCTTGGACAACGAATAAGAATTTAGGTTTGAGCTACACAATTTAAAAATAGTCCAAAAATGAAATATTAAGTTACCAATTTAAAAATTGGGAAGGGGTGGAATCCGTTTCTATGTATATCTAGCGGTCGAACAAGATATCATTTTAATAAATTCAAGGCAGGTTTTTTTAGTAACAATTTACTAATAAGACAATGTAACGATCATAGGTACTTTATTAAACGCTTTTACGATAGTATAATAATAATTATTCGCCTGTCATCATTTTCAAGTTAATCATGAAAAAAGACGTCGCGAGAGAGTAGAGTAGGTCAGAAAAATGATATTTCAGACTTAAGATTAAGGAAGATTCATTATCCGTCCGGCATCCGCGCCCCTCACTGGGTACAGGGGGGAGATTTATTACCTTTTGTTTGCAACTTCGTGCGGCAAGAAGCGGGAACTATCTCATAGCGCAGTCGCTCCGAGCGTCTTTATACTTTGTATGAATACGTAACGACTGCGGAAAATGTAAGATGTTCTTTTTATCACGCTAAGTTGGCCATTTGCTGGGGGGAGTATAGCGCCGCGGCGCTCGCAGGAACACGGAACTTCAAATTGCCGGGATATTCTGCCGCGAATTCACTCCTGCCTCACATACCACCCTGGTAGCGGTACATCGGTAATTCAGTGTACACGCTCATACCCGACTCTCGTGGAATAAAACATGCGGGATGCCAAAAGCTACAAACGTTTTACGTAAACATAACATTATGTACATTGCATACAGCTTGGAGTGAGTTTGTAATCACGGGTGCTGTTTACCTTCAATGGGAATATTATTAGCTAAAAATCTGGTTCGTTACCTGTTTCTGTCTACATGCATTCAATGTGTAAAAACTCAGCCATAAATATAAAATAGGTATCTCATTTATAAACAAGAATGCTGTTTAATATCGATTACTAAAAATATGATATGGTTTTGCATTGGGCAAGTTTATCGATAAGATAACATCACCCTACACTTCGTGTAGTTAACAAATTAGAAATGTAACACGAGGATGAATAATATTATGATTATACGTAGGTACCACGTTATAATACGTGAAAGTTACGATTAAGACAATGCCACAAAAACCAGGCAAATATTCAATATTACCTGACCGCTTCAGTTGGGAGTTTATGGTGATTGATACGAACGTACTTCAGTCCAGATAAGGCGAATTATTGTGGCTTCACCCAATGGACCGAGACCGCAATTCAATATTAATACGAACCAGATATCATCAGTATGGACGGGGTCGTCTTTACAACATTAAACCGCGTTTTTATTACCAACCAACCACATTAATCTGCCGTCACTTAAAAAGGTACCAACTCGCGCAGACCGGTTTTTTGTTTGACAGAAGAACCATTAAAGAATAACTCGCGAGACGCTTACAACGACAGATGAAGATATCGTTTACCTGGCACCAACAACTTGATGACAATAATTGTGGGTAAGCGAGATACGTATTATAACAATCTAGCTACCAGGTTACCATTTACGTCGCGGAGATGTTAGAAAATGCTAAATTACACGCTCGTCATATCGATACTGCAATGGGTATAATAATTTACCGCGCACGTGAAGCGATACTTGAAATAAATATAATCGTGATGCAAAATCCGTATTTACAAGTAGCGAGCGGTCGACCGTATCGCCACGAATGGGAGCCGTAGAGATTGATATCGGCGTTTAATTAAATTGCCCATTTGAATAAATTAACAGTCTAATTGTAACAAGATACAACATCATGGGAAAGTTTTCAAAACAGTTTACTATTCAGCAGGCTGAGATTACCATCACAATGGTGGTATAACCTTTCGTTTAGTCTAACTCAAAGCTGATTCCTTTATCTATCGATTTTAGCTTATTGTACAGTGGACGTTTCTCTATACACGCGGTCTGGGAACTCTTATCGATATCGTCATTTGTAATGGAAGCAAAATAACATTAACCTTTAACTTCTGGATTATAGTTCCGATTTTTATTTATACAATTTTTTTTTTTTTTTTTTTTTTTTTTTAATTAAAAAAGAAATCTATGCAATCATTTGCACATATTTCAATTTTAAATACTATTTTCAATAAAGCCTAAGCGGCTTGTGCTTGAAAATAGGAATCGAGTCGTGTCGAAGTGGGGATTCGAACCGTCAATCTTAGACTCAGAGACCGCGACGCTCACTGGGCCACCACCCGTTCAAATAAAGTAATATAGATATCTATGGCTTCACTTGTTTCACTGTCACAATTATCGTGTACATTTTAGATCCACATTACAATTTCAATTGCTTAAAGATGCGTACATAATTGAATCGCTGGTAAAATTACATAATAGTACATCGCATATATTACCATGGTAGTAAATCTTCTAATACAACACAGCCATACAAGGCGAGTTCTGTCATTGAAATTGAAACCGTCACACGCACACAAGCGTATCGAAGTTAAGTGAAACAAATTGATAAACGCCGAAGCAATCACTGAAGGCAGATCGGTGTGGCAGTTTCTTGTTAGTTTATGTTGCCTCGAATCTCAACCGATCTGTATCACCACTATCCGTCCTCGTTTCTCGCTATTTCGAGAGTACAAACCGAGAGGGACAGAAATACTAAATCGATTACACGGTTAGGTATTCCCGAGACAATAATAAACGGAAGATTAATAGTGTCCAGTTATGTCGTGTGAAATGTACAGCCAGGTACTTACAGATCACCGGCAGGTGAGTTCCACTCGGATTACACGAGATAGAAATGATACCGAACTCAATTAAGATGTAAATCAAATACACCGCCTACACGCAATGTTCAATCTAGAGAAGAGAGAGGAGGGACTTACCTTAGTTTCAGTCTTAAGCTTCTTGGGCGGCGGGGGCTCCGCTGCCGCTAGGGTGGGGACTGCTGCGGCGGGCGCGGGTGCCGGCGCGGGGGGCGCGGGCGCGGGGGCGCAGGGCGCGGGCGTCTCGGGCGCGGGGCCCGGCGCGGCCCCGTTCAGCTCGGGCGGGTGCTTGTCGCGCGCCTTGTCGCGGCGGTGCGCGGCGGAGGCGCGGCGCGCGGGCGCGGGTGCGGTCGCGGGCGCGGGGGAGGCCGCCGGGCCAGCGGAGGCGGCCTCCTCGGCCGGCGCCTCGGCGGCGCCGTTCAGCTCATTGGACTTGACAATCTCGTGCTTGGCCTCCGAGGTCTTGGTGCCGGGCTTGGTGCGCTTGATCTTCATCTTGAGGCCCTTGTCCAGCGTGGCGGAGTGGTCCGCCAGCTTGGCCGCCGCGGCCTTGGCGGGCCCGCCGGCCGAGGCCATGGCGCCCGCCGCCGTGCCCTCGCCCGTCTTCTCTATATCGGCATCCAAGTCTATGATGAGGTCCCCGATGCCGATGTCCCACTCGTTGTCATCGTACTCGAAGTTGTTGGGCTGCTCGGTCCTGGGCGCGGCCCTGCCGTCTGCCCTGGGTCGGTGGTCCTGCGCGCCGTCTCTCATTGGGGCAGCCATCCGCCTGCCGCTGAGGGGAGCTCCGCCCGGCCCGGCCGCGCACGGCCGCACCTCACCATCTTAGCCCTGGAACGAGATTCCCACATTACGATACTATCTCCCACATAAAGCGCAATCCGACTTCTTCCGCCCGTCTGATGTTCAGAGAACTCGCTACCTATTTCCGAGACATTCCAACGTCGAGTGTTATTACCGAGAAATGTTCCCGAGTCTCGAGTCGCGGAAAACTAAACCGTAATTTCCTGCAGCGCTCTGCGACTCTTATTTATGAACTATATTGGATTCCGCTTCGTGTTCTCTGAATTAGTACCCACGGGCGGTAGCTAGTTGGTAGGTATATTACTAGTTTGTAATAACAGTTAGATTTTTAAACCAATTAGTATTTTTTTGATATTCAACATTTTTTTCACCGCACACCGTGATGACTTGATAATGAATCCTCTGTGTAAAAACATTTGATAAATCAACATCGTCTCCTAAACCTGTTTCTGCAATAATGTAAATCTGCACATGAAAGAACCCAGAACAAATAATAACCAGAATAAAGCAGCTCTACCTCCAGAGTAGAATGTGCAGGAAGAAGAGGAAGGAGTAAGAGAAGGAATCCGCAGTCCCGACAGGCGCAGGGAGTGCCTGGCATAATGGGAATGATTTATGCGGATAGTTCGTAATCTCGAGATTCCCGTAACCCGAGAGTTATTCGCGTCCCTCATTAAAGCGTGGATTTAGAGATTACACAATCACATCGATCAGAGTTTATGTTTGCCGGGTAGTAAAACGTCCGACCGTTAAATGAAGCATTGTTTCGAGTTATTTACAATCGCTGTGGAGCTAAACGATTTCCTGGTACGGCAACGGTGGTTAACTATTATGGTGGCTGTTCTGAGGGCCCCAGGGCTTGCACCGCCACTGTCCGCTAACTGCTAACTGCTAACTGCCGGAATACACATAATTAAATGTACACTAATCAATATTTCTCCGTTTGAAAGGACTGCCACTGTATAATTGATTTCTCGAAAGCCCGTTAGGATAATATTTGCTAAGCAGCACTGTTCCGGACACGCGCAATCGCCAGTAAATTGACTTAATGAGGCTATTTTCTATACATTCAACATGTAAACAAACTTTTACGAAACTTTTACTAACAAAAAATTAAAACAAAACAATTTTGAGCACTGATTAATGTGTAATCCCTCCACGTCACGTCGGTTTGCATAGTTTACACGCGAAACGAATAACTTAAATCGAAAAGACACTTAAGGTTATTCGATGCCACGAACGTCAATGTAAAACAAATATGTTTTTATGACCCTTCGCGGGAACTATGGCTTCTATATACGAACACTGGGTGGCGTAGACTTGTTAGAAACACAAGATAAAACCTATTTACACGTGGCTGTTAGCACATTGTAACAATATAACGCGCTAACGCTGTGCGCATTACAGGTGAACAACATTCTACAAGAACGTAAAGTGAACAATCCGAATCAAAAGTTAGTGAAATTAAACAAAACGATGAAATAAAAAACGATTTTGTTTCAAACCGCTTATTTATTTTTTAAAATGCCAACCGGTTTTGGAGATACTACTCCTTCTTCAGGGCTTAGTATAATAATACATTAAAATTGAGGAATATTGAAATCAAATTAGATTTTGGTTCTATTTTTATTTTATTTCCTTTACACTCCATATCGTGACAATTGTTTCGCCTTGTTAGGGCATTATCCAACTGTTTGTAAACAAAATATAGTGTTAAGAAAAAATAGAACCAAAATCTACTTTCATTTCAGTAGTTCGATAAAATAATTGCCAACACAATCAATGAATGAGTCGCTAACTAACATTTTCACATGAAAATGTTAGTTACCACTTGAAAATGTTAGTTAGCGACTCATTCATTGATTGAGTTGGCAATTATTTTATCGAACTATTGAAATGAAACTAGATTTTGGTTCTATTTTTTCTTACCAGGTACCTACCGCGACAAGAGTATTATTAATGTGTTTTATTTATTTATTGGAAATCAACAGGCATGAACATAATATAAAGTATACAATTTGGAAATGGACTTAAGTCCGTAAATAAAATTAAAATAAAAAAAATATATATATATATATAAGTGTGTTGATCATGAGGCCAATTACAGATTTCCCATTTTATGAATGTAGCCAGAAAAACAACAAAAGTGAAAGAAATCAAAAAGTGTTATCACCGAACCGGTTGGCATTTTTTAAAATAAATAAGTGGTTTGAAACAAAAGCGTGAATTATGGAAAACTACAAAGTGAGTGTTACGAACATTGAGTTAAAATAAGAACTATCAGCTTTAATTATTTCATTATTAATGACACAAACGTTTTACCTCAAACGCGTGAATAATGCTGCGTCTTCATCGACTGGGGTATTTTCCCACTTTTTTTGTACAAGGAATTAAGAATTAAGACCGCAGAGCTTCCGCTATAGCATTTCATCACTCCTCGGGCATTGGAAGAATGCATTGGAACTTGAAACGGGTCAACGAACGACACGAGGCTTGGTAGAAACGTCGTGTAATTAGTATGTTGGCAGTACCCGGCGAGCAGAGATTGGTGTAGGTGCTTGATACAACACTTTCGTCACGTGTATTCATTACTAATAATCCGTCCGTTCACTTCTGGTATCCTGATACTTATTCCATCGCCTAATACGGCTTGACTTGTCAATCGAATACGAAGTGTCATTTCTGTGAATGTAAGAAAAGATTGCAACGACTACTTAATCTTTAATTAATAAATACGTACATCATCATCTTCATCATACCATATCCGCTCCCTATGTGAAGCATATGGATTCCACAAACTGCCTCCAGGCCAAGCGATCGGCCGCCAGCTCCCGTGCATCCTCCCAAGTCAAGTCCACGTTCCGCAGCTCCGACGCAAACTGCCGGCGGATTGTCAACGGTGGACGTCCAGGACGCCGAAAACCCGATGCCTTGTAAAATAGGCAAGCATGGTTATACCACGTATACTTATTAATTTTTCCAAAACCGGATAATGATTATGAATTGAGTAATTTAGTCAAATCATCCCAACAATCCGCGAATTATTTAGTGTCAGGTAAATAGAAAAAAATTTGTCCGCCTCGTAGCAGTGGTAGCGCATTTGGCTACCTTGCACGAGGTCGCGGGTTCAACATGAAATATAAATTTACATGAGATTTTCATATTTATATTTAATGATTGATATCTTGGTACTGAGGCGTAAGACTGATCTCTTGCCTTCGTGTAATAAACGATCATATGGTAAACCGATGCAGTGCCCTATGCGCCATTGGGTGCGGATAACAGAAAGTAGTAGTACCTACTTGTGCGTAAATAGCAGGTGACTGAGCACACACTACGAGAATCTACATACCGTACACCAGACAAGAGTAACCTAACAACTCTGGTGTTTGCTAACCGGTTGCAGCACACTACCAATTAGATTCAATATGTATCGTATATAAATTACCGCTGAATGGGCGGATAAGGAATTTGAAATCGATTTTAGACACGGCAGGAATGAGAGACTCTGTTAATTAAATCGTCCATTTGGCTTCAGATGAAATCACTTGATTAAATTATACTTTAATGGCGTCATTAGTGCGAATTTAATACTAAAATGTTCGCCGTGCCGTTCGTCATCTGTTACCCGACGATTACTGAATTTAAACTATGTCGAAATTTATAAACCGACAAGAATCCTATCACCAATGAATAATAATACCTACTATAACTAAATAAACAGACAATATTAAATTTAGGCAAAATTTTGTGCCATAAATCATAACCATAATTAAAAAATAAAAATTTAGAATGTACACAGAATGAAATGTACATGTAGACAATAATTTATCTCTTATATAGAACAATTAAAACATACAAAATGTGTTAAAATCAACCCAATTTTTATTACTTCGAATACACAATATGAAAAAAACACCAAATAGGTACATAATTACCGTATAATGATTATGGTATAATAATTATTAATAATGGAGTCTTTGATTCACAAATTCAGTATAAAATTAGAATTTCGAATACTGGTATTTAGGTTAATGGAAGATAATATTTACCATAGCAGAAGAGCATACATAATAAATAAGCGTGAAACGCCAGAATAATCAATCGAGCACCTTAAGCAGCCATTGTTGGACGTAGGTACCTGAAACAATAGAAAATAAAATAAATTTATGAATAATTAGTGCTGGTTGAGGCAAAATAATGCAATACTAACACACACATTTTATGAATTATTTTTATATTGTTATCATATTCATTGCCCGCCCGTAGCATAGTGGTAGCGCACTTGGCTACCGTGCATGGGGTCGCGGATTCGATTCCCGTAGGGGTAATATTTATTTATGTGAAATTTTAAAATAAATATTTCATATTGTGTGATACCTTGGGCTAGTACTGAAGCGTAATACTGATCATTTTACTTTCATGAAATAAAATGATCAAAATACAATGCACTTGGTGTACCGGCGCAGTGCCCTATGCCTCATCGGGTGCGGATAAGGGAAATTAGTAGTAGTAGTAGTATCATATTTATATTAACATATCAATTTGGCAAGAGGCCAAAACGTGATTATTGCGCTGTACTCGTTAAATTGATAACAATTTTATATGAAAATTGGTACCTACAAAACAGATAGGTACTCAATATTTTAATTCAAATTATCTGTTATAATATCGCACCGTGAATACTATACGGCATCAACTAAAAAAGTCAACTTTTTGGAAATCGCAAAAAGCGATTTTATTTTGGTACTGTTTTATTGAAATTTGATTTTTTATACTTTCATATCTCGACAAAAGTCGGTAGTATCTAATGAGTGCTTATCAAAATAGGCTAAATTGGCAGTGCATAATGGAGTTCTGGTACCAACGTTCATGTATGGAAGCGAAGCATGGAGTTGGAAAAATAAGGATGAAAGTAAATTGAATGCAGTTGAAATGCGATCTCTCAGGCGAATGTGTGGTAAAACTATGTATGATAGGTGCACTAATGTTGAAATTAGAGCAGAATGCAAGGCTGAGATAAGCATTATCCACAAAATTAAGAAAGGTCTTTTATGTTGGTTCGGTCTCATGTAGAGCGAATGGATGATGAAAGAACGGCTAAAAAAATATATGATGCGACTGTGCCTGGATGTAGAAGTCTAGGAAGGCCGAGAAAGACATGGCATTATCAAGTAAAACAAGTGGGCATGTAAGAAGTCGGAATAATCGACGTGCGTGCATGAGAAGATGTATTAATGTGGAGGAAGCAAGAGAAGTATGCCAGGACAGAGTGGTGTGGCGTTCTATCCTCTCTGCCTACCCCTTTAGGGGGGAATGGCGTGATGGTTAGTTAGTTAGTTATCTCGACATAGGCAAGAGATAGAAACACGATTCATAGACAAAAATGTGGCGGTCGGTGTGAGCTGTTACGTGGTATTTTCAATAATTCATTTTCGACAAATTAAGACATAGTGCAGTATAGCATTCATGGTGCGATATGTTCAATTCGCATTATAAAAATGAACCGACAGTTATTAATTTTTGGCTAACCACGCAATGTAAAATTCCTACGTTTTATTATACTAGATATCCAATCGAAACCCCGAAAATTTGGCTCATTGCCACAAAATAATCATAAATTCATCACAAAATTTAGTTGTCTTATTTGTATCAACTGTTAATATAATAAACTTAATATTATATTTATGCTAATATACAAGACAAATAGAAATATTAGCAACTATGTAGCGAGTCGTGAGTATGCTAAACAACTATGAGATGATGCAGTGTTCCTAGCCAAGTTATACAGGTAATGGGTGCACACAATGTTGTCGGATACAAATTAGCAACTATTATCATAGTTTATCAATGTTACAAATTACACGACAAGTGTTAAAACGTGATCACTTGTTAGTGTCATCCCGGTATATTGCACATGCATTCATATAAATTAATTGATAACCAAGATTTTAATGAATTTAAAAAAAAATATCGATATGATTACTTTTGTATTTGTTTTTGACTGTTATATTTTAACCATTATTGTTATGAAACAATTAAACAATAAAAAATGTGGTAAATTCGCTTTTTAGAACATAATATTTATTTATTACAATTCAACCAAAATGAAAAATACTTACTAACTGACTAACTAACTAACTAACCATCACGCCATTTCCCCGTAGGGGTAGGCAGAGAGGATAGAACGCCATACCACTCTGTAATAACTTCCTTCGGTCTTCCTTTCCTTCCTCTACATTCATACATCTTTCTCATGCACATACGCCGGTTATTCCGACTTTTTCACATGTCCACTTTCAAGTACTTGACGTACTTGGTCATGCCATGTCTTTCTAGGCCTTTCGCGGCTTCTACATCCAGGCACACTTGCATTTAAACTTCTTTTAGCCGTTCTTTCATCACTCATTAAATAATCAGTTTTCAATCAAAAATACAGTTTTGTTTTATCTGGTAAGTAACTAATAACGTTGTTAAATGATAAACTGTATTAAAATGTTGAACTAATTGCTATTACCCTCTCTTATTCAGTAAATAAATTCATAATTACACCAGCAGATTAGTTTAAATTCAAATAAATGAGGACGTTTGAAATTTTAAAAAACAAAAGTAGGCATTGATAAAAAAAGGTACATGGTTGCAATACTATTGCACTAAAGTATGTGATAAATTATTCATAAATATCTTTTCATCAGAATAAATTCACTAGGTATTGTGAGATAAAATCAATGTTTGCGATTTTAAACGCGATAAAAAATCATTTCGAATTATCTGTCGGCAAGTTGAACAAGAATTTAAAGTAATTTGTTTGTGTAATAATGAATTTATTTACTGATTAGAAGCTAAATAAGACAAGGTAATGGCAATTAAATAAAGTCCGTCATTTTTTTATACAGATTATTATTTAACAACGTTGTTATTCTTTTAAGGCAATTACTTCTAAATTATTTGACATGTTTATTATCAGTGCCTGAATGTTTTAAGTACTTGATCTCACTGAGTTCTGAAACGTGATGTTTACGATGTTCTTTAGCGGCTGTGTTAAGAGTTCGTAAGCGGATAAGTTTAGCACATAGCTATGTGTGAAAAGTTTCATTAATTAATCGGAATATATTAACGAGCGTGCTCTTTTTCTCAAACTAATAAAAAATATTTAACGGGTTAAGGAATGTTTCTGAAACAAAGTGTTATAAATTAACTAATAAACCCGAGGCGACCGTCACGCACTTAACGAATTAGTCAAACATGACATGCTATCTAGACGGGGTATCAGGCGATCATAATCAATTAGCGGTATGGTGCGCAGAGAACAACGCCTAACGACACTATAGTGTACGAGTATAATAAGCCACCTCCAGCGAGCGCATGTTCTCCGTCCTACCCCTCCCTATAAATAAACAATATAAAAAATTAAATCATAAAAAACTATTAGTTACTAGTATGTTTATTTATATCGAGTATTTCTATGGTAAAGTTGGCTCAAAGTCATAAAAACTTAAACAAATTATAGGCATTAATCGACGGAATAGATTAAATCATAATTTGTCGTCGGAGCCGTGGTAAAATACACAATAAATTATTAACGTCCGTAATAAATTTCTAAACGTGCGTCTTGAACAACAACGTGCCCAAACAATACATCAGATCGGAGCCAATACATTTGGTAAGTAGCACCTGTCAACTACAGCAGCTGTATACAAATGGTTATGTGCATTGGTACCTACTATCGGTTCGGGCCTATTATACGAGAACTCAATAATACTTATACGTACCTGAAACCTAGTCATTGTCGTCTATCTTAACATCTTCCAGCGATTGTCGGTTTCGTTACAACATTTCCTACATCTCGCTCGTATTTCTCTTCACGAGTGTCAATATTTGAGTCGGAAACAATAAACTTATCGGTAAAAACATTTTATCGAGGAGAAATAAATAACAAGCAACATCTTGGGAATGCGTGGTTATGACGCCATGTCTGACCTTTTCGGTTTTACTATTCGCCATTTAGTATTGTAAGTGAGCAATAAATTAAAATGATCATTCATACGGCTAATGTGACTTGTGTTTGGGTGAATCGTTATTTATTCGCGAAAGTTTACAACGGGACTTTAATTCATTTCAAAACTCGGTTCCTTTTAATTGCCAGGAGAACACAATGATAAATATTATTTATTTATTTATTTATTTATTGAAGTAATTCTACAAAGATAACAACATATACCATATTATAATACAACATAATAAGACACATTCTACGTGTATCCTCAATTACAGAATTACATAATATTCTTAGTAGGTAATTGTTCTTTTTATCTATAAAGTTAATAAGATGTACAAATTAGTTGAAGTTGAATCTGAAGAGGTTATTCGCAAAAAGTTGGAAATTGATCATTGAATATGTCTATATTACTGCTACGCGAACATTTGTTATATTACGTTATATTATACCTAAGTTTCTGCAATGTTCGGTCGCCAATTATATGAATAGCAGTGCGGCTGTGCCGGTTATCAACGCGGCAGTGATTGATGAGCGATAAAGTTAAATAAAACACGAATCATTTCTAAAGTAGACGATCGCCTTGCCGCCAGAAGGCGGGCAAGGGTGTGATTAATGATTCAACCGTAAGGTTAGAGGGTAGGCACATTCTAATCATTATTCCGGACTTGCTTCCAAATATTTTAGTCCAGGTCGCGACGCGAAGCCAAACGGCCCCACGTTGTGTCAACACATCACAAAGGACGGAACAAATAACTGAAACCTTTCGAGCATTTCATACATAGTACAATAAATAAAAATTACTTTGTAAAGGAAAACAGGGTCAAATGAATATTTCGCAATCAATTTGAACATTTAGGACTAAGAGAGCTGGGGCTATAATGGACCATAAGGATTCGTATGGGATTTCCAGCCGGTTACTGATACAATGGCATATAAATTTTGCATTTACAATGTAAATGCAAAGGAATATTCATAAGTTGAATGAAAAAACACACCTCACTTTGTATAAATACATTTTAATGCAATAAAACCGCAATTTTTTGATATCTTAACTATGTAGTTCAAATACACGAGAATTTACATACAAAACTTTACATTATTTCATTCTATAAACCGACTTTACGGGTTACCATCTTATTAGCAGATCATATTATTCGCCGTCAGCACAAAGAGACGATAAAAATATGCATCCATTATGACGGGTATAGTGTATAGCTATATCGCTTTCCGAGAGCGGCTGGCTGAGTGCAAGGCGACTGAGAACTGGTCCCAGCTTTACTTGGAGCGCATCCAAATCTGTTTAATAAATCGGGAGGAGATATTGCAGGAGCCACGATCTAAATGCGATGGACAACTTTGTAGCAGATTGCATTTGACGATTTATTCCCGAGTGATTGACCCAAGTCGACCAGCGCCATTACGTGGGAGAACGATGAACGAAACCCAAGGTCAATAACCATGCTTTCTTATTTTTAATCAACACCACAAAGCGGTCTTTTATCTCGATGATCAAAAAACAACCGAATAATAAAACTTATCGACTTGGTTAATTATAAAACCTACTCTCGATATTACACACAAATTAATTCATTCGACTGTAACACTGTTTGTTTTAATTGCTGGTATCCGCCTACCTACATTGTTATAATCAGTCAGGCAAATCTAATACGGTGATTTTATTTTTAATATTATATCGTATTATGGTTATAAAAAAATAATCACAATATATATAAATAATGTTTAATGAACGTTTAAAATAGTTAACGCAAACTTATATGTAAACGTTACGATTAATTATAATGCACGATACGTGGGTTCTACGGTTACCACGATTAACCAACTATTTTTCTTACAAATAAATGACATAATTTTTTTAATTGATAAGTAAATACCTCAAATACTCGTGTTAATTCAATCTTTTAATTTTGCTTATGAATTATCTTTATGAATCCGCTTTATGAATCCGCGTCGACGCGACGTAAGCAGATGATTAAATTAATTGGTAGACCGATTTAAACCAAACGTTTACCAGGGTCTCATAGTATTCAAAGAGGTATCAAATAGGTCTTTGTATTGCGGTCAGGTGTGCGACTGGGAGGTAGGACTAAAACCTGAATACTATACCCATTCCACGGCATAAGCGCTTAGTACAAACAGGGAATATTGACTCGGGAATACGAGAGGAATAATAGGAGGTGGATATTTATTAATTAGGGTGAAACGACTGGACGTATTACTTTTAAAAGCAGAGCTAATTCTACTTTGGATGCGGGTTGATTAGTTTAGGAAATTTACGAGTCTATAGAATTAACACTTCGAATAGAATAGAAATTAATCATACAAATTTCAATAGCTACAATTTATTTGGCAACGGATTACGTGTTTTATCTATGGTCTTATCCGCGAGATTACGAAATAGTTTTTAACAATGCTGATGCGGAATAAATCTAGCGATGCTCCACAAAATGAAGAGTATAGAGCGCGTAGAAGGTAGTTTTAGTTTGAGAACCAGTAAGTACATTCATTATCTCCTGGTCGTGCATTTATACGGCGCGACGGCAGAGCTAATGCGAATGCCATTTTGAACAATAATCACCGCGACTAATCGTCGGAAGCGTACAAAAAGTCCGTACAAAAGAGAAATACCAAAGTGGGAAACTCGATAAAAGAACGCCAGCAAAAAGTCGTTTGTTCTCCATACAACTAATGACAACTTATCCACAAGAGCGTAATACCGCCATTCGTCAGCAACGCCGTGTCATTTTGTTGGCTGAGAACCACTTGAGAACAAAAAACAAAGAAAACCAAAAACATTTTCATTACAATCGAAAATTCATTGAATCAGAAATGAGTACGTGACAACCTGTCACAAGATTTAGCCTCAGTCAATAGACGTGACTATTATCGCGACATTCTTCGACTATGATACCGTATCATTCATTTAGTAAATGAACAATTTTATTCAATGCATAAAGTCAATGAGGAAGTAATATAAAAACGGTTCTTTTTATATAATAATTTATGGATAAGATGTAAAAAATAAATCATTGTGCATTTATGCGAGAAATGTGTAGGTACGTATTCGCGGTCGAAAATTCCCATTTTAATTAGATGTACCTACCTTATTTCCGCGTTTAAATAAACGCGAAATAAGCGCACTGAAAAAACTACTTTTTCTTCAACAATAATATTAATTTACTAACTGATTTAGCGCCATATTTGTGAAAAAGCTTTACAATTAAAGATACTGTTTAACCTAAGCACGCTTCGAGTGGAGGTTGTTAATTTTTAAAAAAAATAACCTAAGCACGCAGCGACAAGTTTACGACACGTTAACAAGCATTTTAAAATAAACTTAATAAGAATTAATGATGTTTTATAATAATTCCTGATGTTTTATAATAAATCATGATGTTTTATAATAATTACTGATGTTTTATGTTAAGTATCATAACGCTGAGTAATTGTTATCAGGACGCTGAGTAATATAATCAGGGCGCTGAGTAATATAATTTAGACGCTGCAAATTTATCATGGCACTATAAAAAATATTTGTGGAAAATTTTACTGCAATCCTTATTTTAACAGAAATTTTTTTCTCAGTGCGAGGGAAAGAACTGTGTCCTTACCAGAATTGGAAACTAATTAGCTGGAATGCAGTTGACGTGCAAAACGCGATCATTAAATTACTGAACCTATAATAAACCACTATTACAGCGGCCGTATCGGAGTTGAGCGTGAAATTAATGTATTATATTGTATAGATATTATATGTACCAATTTCATCGTTAAATATTATGACAATCTTTAAACCCACATGTTGTCATAACATGTCTTAAAAACAGGTTGTAAAAGTCACAATTGTTTGTATAACTTTTTATTTACAAGAAAGGTTCGGTACAGAAATTGAATAATAAATTAACACACGATATGATATACAAAGATTTTAACAAGTAAGTACCACAGATTGCTGATCACTGACTTAAGGACTTGGGACAATTTGATTTATGGCTCTAGGTCCGACGCCGATGGTAACTGGCCGAATTCACACGTGTTTCCTCTGTGCGGTCGAAGCACACTCACTTTGCTCGGTACCGTTGTATTTGGCAAAACTACTGCCCGGTACACAAGGCAGGGGACAGGGGTCGGGTAACGAAGGATCCCGATTTGTCTTTATCTTCCAGCAGTTCCAAATAAGGAAAGCAACCGGTAGACTAGAGGACTATCGACAGATAGTCGTTCGGAGAGAGCTTAGGTGTCGCCTTGAACCAGAACGTACCAGATAAGGTAAGCAGACTGATTGCTGGCTGAGCCGTAAGCAGGGAGGAGGATCGGACCAGAAAGTACCAGATAAGGTAAGCAGAATGATCGCTGATCGCCGTCGCCGGGAACTCTGTCTGTCCTAAGGGCTGTTGGGCCTTATAAGGGGTAGTTTTGGGGTGGGGATGACCGATTTAGGGTATCCCGAGGGGTATGAAGTAGGCGCGGGTGTCCAAGGAAGTAACACATAGTAAGACGGGAGATACTGGACCGTTTTGGCGCGTTAGAGTAGTACACGATAGCAACTCTGTGGTATGAAAGAGACAAGTATAGCTAAACATATTACGCAGAAATGTATTTGGTGTGAAGCGCTCGCTATAAGGTTAATTAAAGTGTTTTATAACACATCGTAAAACGTTTATCTCGGGTCAGTAAATTTATTACACCGAGTACTAAAATATTAATTTACTTAACCCTAGAAAAAGATTTCCTCTATAATTAGAAGAAGATGAAGAAAATTGATTCAAACAAAGATTTGTTAATATTATTGGTATTCAAACCATTAACTTTGTAGTGCAAAATTTTAATATTATGTTAATAAAATTTGTATAAAACAGAGATCAAACAAAGATTATTCACCGCAATAGTTTTAAGAGAGTTGACAAGATCGAAAAAACTTATTTAACAATATTCAATGACAGCAAAATAAAAGTACGTTCCTTACAGAATAGCGTAAATATTTTTTCATAAAGCAAATAATATTCCAAGAAGTAATATGATATTATTTTATTGAGATGTTTTTTTCAGCCCATTTTATTTTCATAAAATTGTCTAAAAAACCCTACAAACCTTGGAGGATTACCTCATATATTACTACAAACTTCATTTCACTTGTTTTTTGCATATATGGAAAATTTAAATATCTAAATACAGAGATATTTCTGACTACTATTTATTTTTCCTTTTATCCCATTCGAATAATTTTACAAGTAAATTAGTCACATCTTATTTCTGGAGAGCCAATCTTAGTGGGAGTCTAGTAGTTTGATTTAATAATAGTTATTAAAACCATTGACGAAGACTAACGTTGAATTTACACAAGAGACAACTCTATTATAGATTATAATATGAATTAATTCGAGGACATAGTAGAACTTAAAAGCGACGAATAAGGCCAAAACTACTTCGATATTACAAAACATTAATAAATTCAAGTTTTGTTTTGTTTTTTACAGGCAAAAAAAATGTTTTGGATAAATCAAGACTGTTTATTTAAGTCCTTACCTGTAATTTTTTCAAAGTAATTTAATTTTAATTGTTTGTGTAGTGATAAAAGGGGCAATGTATATATTTAAAATAAATATTTGATGTAGTT